>CAUYLG010039992.1:0-130105 GCA_963573385.1 Cacajao melanocephalus
CACGCCCAGAACGGCCGGGCGCGACTTCTCTGGCCCCTTCTCTGGACCACAGAACCTCGCCCGGGAGCTAAATAAACTGGAATTTAGGTTTCCTTATACTGGTCTCAGTTCCTAATTTTAAGCTCGACAATAAGCCTTACAAATATGCTATTATTTTCCTTAGGTTTAAATAAGGATTTATAAAGTCACAAGAGAACATCATTCATATGCTGACAAATAATTTACAAAACTGTAACTTTTCTTGAGCCTATCAAGGAAATGAGGTCAAGAACCAACCAGAGGAACTGAATTCTAAAGGCAGTAAACCCCTCAAGGAGTGAGTAGGCACATGAACTATTTCGCCTTTGGCATTACACAAGAAGAGGTGAGAGCCATCAAAGTAGGTAAGAGTAAAACAGGTACAATTAAAATACATTCTTTAAAAACAAGTGTGGGCTCATGTCACTGTTTAGAATCCCTGAGAGCTCTAGGCACATGGAGGGTTTAAATGTGCTTGGAAGCTGTTTTTCAGACAGTAAAAGAACCATAGATGACCTAATTACTGGGCATATCAGAGTTGACCTTTAGAATACCTGTGATTTCTATATTCAAATAAATAGCAAGATGGAAAATTGTACTAGAGAATTTAAACCTCTTAAAAAGGAATCAAAAAGAAATTCTATAATTTAAAATTGCAAATGTTGAAATTAAGATGTCAATAGGTGGATTTAACAGCAGAATAGGTGCAGCAAAAAGAAGATTAGAGAATTAGAAAACGGTAGATCATTAGAAAATGCCCAGCCAGAGAAGCTAAGAGAATGAAATATTCAGCAAAGGTTGTATATTTGTTATACATGATAAAATCATGTGTGTGTGTGTGTGTGTGTGTGCATGCACACATGAACCTCAGAGGGGTTAGAGACAGAAAGAAAAAGTTTGAGCAACTATCAGGCTGAAATTTTCAAAACTGAAATAAGATGTGAACCACAGATAAAACAGATTTATCTTGTTTCCAACTCAGGCAGAATAAATGTACAATCTTCCTTTTGCACTTCAGAGTAAAACTAAGGCATATTGACAACAGAAAAAGCACAAGCAGCCAAAGAAAGCATATTATCCTTAAGGGAATAACAGGGTTGTGACTGATTTTATATTAAAAGATATAGAAGCCTCAGGAAAGTGGAATAACATCTTCAAAACATTGAAAGAAAACATTGTTGACATACATCTTTTTTTTTTCAAAATATTCTTTTAGTTGAAGATGGAATAAAAAAAATTTCAGGCAATAAGCAATGAAATAATGCATTACTTTTTTTTTCCTGAAGTAAACTAGTACTAAAGAGAGTTCTTCAGGTTAAAAGTATCATAGATAAAGTATGGTAATGTAGGAAGGAAAGAAGTAAGGACAATAGGAAAGTCATATATGTAGGTAAATATAAATAAACTGACTATACAAAAGCAATAATATTAAATCTAGTAGAGTTTAAATATATGTGAATCTAATATGCAAGGCAATAATAATAGAAAATGTGGGAAAGTAGGAAAAAGCACTAAAAGGCTCTGACTTTTAATGACAGTGACTTTCAATAGAATTGTCACCATTATGTAAATGTTCTATTGTGTCCTGTCCAATAGGATAGACACTAGTCATTTGTGCCTATTGAGCACTAGGATAATGACTAAAAAACAGAAAAGAATTAATAATTAACAAACCAATAGAAGAGAAGTAAATACCAAAAGGTATTTAGTCCAAAAATGTAAGAAAAAATAGAAAAGTAAACAGCAAACTTAATAATAGACAAATTGCAACTGTTATAAATCTTAATAGGTCAATAATTATGTTAAATTTAAAATCACTAAGTCCTCTCTTTAAGAGATCAAATTGCAGGCTCTCTTATTTGGCTGATTACTAAAATGACTTATTTATGTATAATTTTTCTGAATTTTGTCAACTTAGAAAACCAGCCTTGGGATTCCAATAATATTGACAATCACGGTAATTACCTTTTCCTTTAAACACCAATGCTGTATTTTCTGCCTCAGTTTTATCACTTTATTATTCATATTTCACTCTCCTATATACACACACACACACACACACACACACACACATATATACACGTGTTTTATGCATATCTATATATACATATATGCATATATGTTTTCATTCTTGATTATGGAACAGTATTTCTACAAGTTTTTGCCTTTTTGCAAATTTCTTTATTACTACTTTATGCATATAGAATGAATAAATGGATTCCAATAATACAATTAGCATCAATGTTTATAGATCAGAATAAAGCAAAATACAGTTAACATTTATGTAAGTCAGAATATTAGTGTGGGTCTGGGAAGTCACAAGCAATTTTGTTGCTGTTATTTAGAACATTATAATATTAGTCACATACTTTTCAATTTAATAGAGTCAGATAATATTGGTTTCTGATTTTTTTAAAGTACATAAAACTCATTATACTGTATTTTTTCTTAATAATAATTTCTGGTATTATTATAGTGCTCTACAGGCTTCAGAGACCTTTCAAATATAATGGCTTATATATTTCTTGCCCTACCTCTATAAGGAAAGAGATAGAAATCTCTCTGTTTGCTCAATGTCAAAGAGAAAATGACATAATTTGGCCTAAAATTCTTATCACCTAATTCTTAATATATTTATTTCCCCCTTTTCTCTAATCAAATTCAGAACTAGAAAACAAAAATTAAAAATTAAATAATCAAGGCTGGGTGCAGTGGCTCATGCCTGTAATCCCAGCACGTTGGGAGGTGAAGGCCGGCAGATCAACTGAGCCCAGTAGTTGGAGACCAGCCTGGGCCAACATGATGAAACTCAACCTCTACAAAAAACACAAAAATTAGCTGGGGGTGGTGGCAGGTGCCTGTAGTCTCAGCTACTTGAGAGGCTGAGGTGGCAGGATTTCCTGACCCCTGGAGGTCGATATTGCAGTGAACCTTGATTGTGCCACTGCATTCCAGCCCCGGTGACAGAGTTAAGACCCTATCTCAAATAAAGAAGAAGAAGCAGAAAAGAGTTCTCCTGGAAAATCAAATAATCTGTTGATTTTTCAGTTAGAATATTTGCTTTAGCTAGAAATTTATATGAAAGAGCTGAATGACTGGGTGATGATTCTCTGGGAAAGAAAATTTCTAAGTTCAAAGACTGTATTACTGATTTAATTTCTTGTATGTTTTAAAATAAAGTTACCAAGATTAATATATTATTAAGTCTGTAAGGAATCTATTGGAATAATTCTCTGGCCCCCCCAGTAGTTTTAGCATTTGGTTCATCTTTCCTTTTGACTAGATTAGTCAATATTAACATTTGTGATTAACATTTCTATAATTTGATTTCCAGGTAGTATAGATAGAATAAATAAATAAATACATTTCTATATATACAATAAACAAAAATACCAACTAAAGTATAACGGTTTGTGGTCAGCTACCACACAGATTATCTTTTAATTTATTCACGTTCCAATAAACCACAAAGGTATTTTAACACAACTGTAAACAATGTTTTTACAGTTTGCTAATTAGGTTACTAATAAACACTAGTGTATATGTAACAAATCCATAATTTTCATCTCATCAAAATAAATTATTACAAAATATACAATCCTTAGGATATTTTTGGTCATTGAAGGTAAGAAACGGAAGAAGGAAGAAAGATGAAGAAAGAAGGGAGGGAAGGAGGGAGGAAATTATGGTAGCCTGCATAAAATAAGAATGCTTCTAAATTCACTGTTACTCCTGGTACTTGGAGTAGCCCAGCCTCAGACCCATACTTATTTTGATGACCAACATATTGCTCCTTATCCTTTTTTAAATAGAGGCTTTGCCACTGTAGCAGGGCCAACGACATCACACCTATTGAGTGCACAGACAGAGAGGAAAAATGGAGCTTTGCTCCTTTATGTCCCACAGGAAGCTACTTTTTATAGTCATATTCTTTCTGATGCTTTACTTAAGGATAATTATTTTTGCCATTATTACTTTTTAAAAATAATTTTAATCACACATCTGTTCCTTTTGTTCTCTCAAATAAATAAGCCCCAAGGTTTTAAAATTTTAACTTCTAAAGTTCTAAAGTGGTTAAAAAGTTAATTAATTTAATGGGAATATAGTAGTGGTTCTGTGGATTATATATTCTATTCCATATTAAAGCTGGATAGTTAATAAGTCAAGACTCTTAAAGTTCTAAAAAGGCCAATTTTTGTTAAAGGCAAGACTATATAATTACCATGTTTATGCTACAGAAATATAGGAAAAGATTCCTCCACCATCATCACATTTATACCTCCATTAAAGATCCTAACTTTTTGTTTTGTCTTCACATTTACAAAATAATTAGGCTTTGCCTTGAGGAGTCAACAATTCAAAATCTTTAAGAATGGTTCAAATTCTATTTATGTAAGTCTTCTGCACACTTGTCTGATGGAAAGATGTAATACTATGAAGAACTTAAAAAGATAAATGTAAATAATTTATAACAAGGAAATTTTAACAATTAATTAAAACCTAAACAATCTAAGTTTTGAATCTTGACTGGAAGATTGTATGCATGCAAAGACAAATTCTCACTGACTTAGTATACTCATCTTTAACATTAAGGGAGACTGCATAAGAAGGGTAATTTTATTTTGTAATCTTTTAAAATCATTAGAGCAACCTAAATTCCTACAATAACACCACTTCATGATGCATTTGATTTCATGTTGATCCCTTCCTGCCCCCACTACTTAAGTAGATTTAAACACATATACAACACACACACGAACACACACATGGACTTGAAAAACTTAGTTGACTTGTTGGTTGTCACACAATTAACACGGTGGCTAAGTCTAATCTCAAATCTACATCACCATGTCTTCTAATTTCCTTATACTTCCATCATTCCATAATTTCTCCTAAAAATAAATTTCTCTTAGTGAAATCTTATAAGAAAAATTATAGTAATTTCTATTTTCTTTTGATTCAGTAATTCATAAACCATGTCCCCATTTAACTTGTATGTATAAAGGAGAGTCATATCTTCTGAGAATAAACTGGTGTTCTCAAAGATATAAACTCAGATCTAATGTTTTCTCTTCAAGTTGCGTGTTTTTTTTCCACAATACTATGCCATATACTTTTAAAGAAATGAATAATAAAGTAGCAAATAAGCCAAAGAATTTTATAAGACAAAAGTACAGTTTTCATTTGTCAATTATTTGAGAAGTTATCCAAATTTCTGGTATTTGAATATCAACAAAAACATTTCTTCTTTTTTGTGGTAATGTAATTTTTTAATTTTATTATTATATTTTAATTTCTGGGGTACACATGCAGATTGTGCAGGTTTGTTACATAGGTATAAACATGCCATGGTGGTTTGCTGCATCCATCACCCTAGCATCTACATTAGGTATTTCTCCTAATGCTATCCTGCCTGTACACGCCCCCCCGACCCCCTGACAGGCCCCGGCATGTGATGTTCCCCTCCATGTGTCCCTGTGTTCTCAGTGATCAACTCCCACTTATGAGTGAGAAAATGCAGTGTTTGGTTTTTTGTTCCTGTGTTGGTTTGCTCAGAATGATGGTTTCCAGCTTCATCCATGTCCCTGCAAAAGACATGAACTCATCATTTTTTAGGGCTGCATACATTTTCTTCATCCAGTCTATCACTGATGGGAATTTGGGTTGGTTCCAAGTCTTTGCTATTGTGAACAGTGCCACAATAAACACACGTGAACGTATGTCTTTATAATACAATGATTTATAATCTTTTGGATATATACCCAGTAATGTGATTGTTGGGTCAAATGGTATTTCTATTTCTAGATCCTTGAAGAATTACAACACTGTCTTCCACAATGGTTGAACTAATTTACATTCCCACCAACAGTATAAAAGTGTTCCTATTTTTCCACAGCCTCTCCAGCATCTGTTGTCTCCTGACTTTTTGCTGATCACCATTCTACCTGGTGTGAGATGGTATCTCATTGTGGTTTTGATTTGCATTTCTCTAATGAACAGTGATAATGAGCTTTTTTTCATATGTTTATTGGCTGCATAGATGTCTCCTTTTGAGAAGTGTCTGTTGATATCCTTTGACCACTTTTTGATGGGGTTGTTGCTTTTTGGGTTTTTTGGGGGGGTATTTTTTTCTTGTAAATTTGTTTAGAATTGTAGATTCTGGATATTAGCCCTTTGTCAGATGGGTAGATTGCAAAAATTTAATCCCATTCTGTAGGTTGCCTGTTCACTCTGATCATAGTTTCCATTGCCGTGCAGAAGATCTTTAGATCCCATCTGTCTATTTTGGCTTTTGTTACCATTGCTTTTGGTGCTTTAGTCATGAAGCCTTTGCCCATGCCTATGTCCTGAATGGTATTGTCTAGGTTTTCTTCCAGGGTTTTTATGGTTTTAGGTCTTATGTTTAGATCTTTAATCCACCTGGAGTTAATTTTAGTGTAAGGTGTCAGGAAGGGGTCCAGTTTCTGCTTTCTGCACATGGCTAGCCAGTTTTCCCAACACCATTTATTGAACAGGGAATCCTTTCCCTATGGCTTGTTTTTGTCAGGTTTGTCAAAGATCAGATGGTTGTAGTTGTGTGGCATTATTTCTGAGGTCTCTATTCTGTTTCATTGGTCTATATCTCTGTTTTGGTACCAGTACCATGCTGTTTTGATTACTGTATCCCTGTAGCATAGTTTGAAGTCAAGTAGCATGATGCCTCCAGCTTTGTTCTTTTTGCTTAGGATTTTCTTGGCTATGCATGCTCTTTTTTGGTTCTATATGAAATTTAAAGTCGTTTTTTCCAATTCTGTGAAGAAAGTCAATGGGAGCTTGATGGGAATAGTGTTGAATCTATAAATTACTTTGGGCAGTATGGCCATTTTCACCATATTGATTTTTCCTAACCATGAGCATGGAATGTTTTTCTATTTGTGTCCTCTCTTATTTCCTTGAGCAGTGGTTTGTAGTTCTCCTTGAAGAGGTCCATCACATCCCTTGTAAATTGTATTCCTAGGTATTTTGTTCTCTTTGTAGCAATTGTGAATGGGAGTTCACTCATAATTTGGCTCTCTGTTTGTCTATTATTGATGTATAGGAATATAATGACATTTCTACTGACTACATATTTAACAGTGGTCCCATAAGATATTACTGTATTTTCATTATACCTTTTCTATGTTTAAATATGTTTAGATATACAAATGCTATGTGTTACAATTGCCTACAGTATTCATTACATTAACATGCTGCACAAGTTTGTAGCCTAATAGCAATAGGCTATAGTATCTAGTCTAGGTATGTAGTAGACTATACCATCTAGGTTTGTGTAACTACACTCTATGTTTGTACAGTGAAATCACGTAATAATGTATTTCTCAAAATGTATCCTTCTCATTAAGCAACACATAGCTGTATTTTAAATCACCTCTGGATTACTTACAATACCTGATTCAATGTAAATGCTATGTAAATAGTTGTACTGAAATGTTTAGAGAATAATAACAAGAAAAATATTTGTACATGCTTATTATAGATGTAATTTTTAAAAATATTTTCTATCAGAGGTAGGTTCAAACAATGGATGTAGAACCCATGGATAGAGGGGGCTGACTATACTTTAAACCATTTCTAGATTCCTTACAATACCTAACACAATATAAACACTGTGTAAATAATTGTTATACTGTATTATTTTTATTTTATTATTTTTAATTGTATTATTTTCCTTTAAAAAAATATGTTTAATCCATAGTTGAATGAATCTGTCGATACAGAACCCACAGATGGGGAGGGCTGACTTTATTCTTAATTATAGGTACTATGTTATACAACAGATACTTAGATTTTATTCATTTGTATAACTAAAACATTATGCCCATTGAGCATAATAATTCCCCATCTTCCCTTGATATGGTTTGACTAAGTCCCCATCCAAATCTCATTTTGAATTGTAACTGTCATAATCTCCACATGTCTTGGGAGACAACTGGTGGGAGATACTTAAACCATGAAGGTGGGTTTTCCCATGCTGTTCTCATGATAGTGAATAAGTCTCATGAGATCTGATGGTTTTATAAAGGACAGTGCCCCTGCACACACACTCTTCCCTGCTGCCACATAAGATGTGTCTTTGCTTCTCCTTTGCTTTCCACCATGATTATGAAGCCTCCCCAGCCATGTGGAACTGTAAGTCCTTTAAACTTCTTTTTCTTTATAAATTACCCAGTCTCAGGAATGTCTTTAATAGCAGCATGAAAATGGACTAACACACCTGTTCCCCACAGCCCATGGCAACCACTAATTCTATTTTCTGCTACTATTAATTTGATACTTTAGAAACTTCAGGTAAGTAGAATAACTGGTTCTGTCATGATAAGTTAAATAAAATCTTTAACATTATTTTATATCTGTATCAGAGTCATTATTTTACCTTTTTCTGAAAACAGTTTGTAGCCAATACATTAATACCCTGCTGTGCTCAGACATGGAATGACAGCAACTCACAGAGTGCTTGGCTTCAGCAGGAGCACAGTGAAGGAACAAGAGTGAAAGCAGCACAGGCCATCAGTCCATTATGCCTCTAGCAGTAAGAGTTCTGAGTAGCATATTTTCATGGCCACCACGCTATATAAATATATTTATGTAAATGAGATTCTTCCATTATAAAATGCTTAAAATGTGTCATATTTCAAAAAGCAAGTTAAAATCCCAATAAACTATTAACCTGAAATAAATGAGAAGTATTACAGAAGAATTTATAAGTATTATATACAAAATATCTATTGAGGTATTACCAAATGTATGTTATATAAACTAAATAAATGTTACTTCCTTTTAAATAAGCAATGAGAACATAAAAACAGTATATATTTTCTGTCTATATCCAGCTTTAAAATAATTATATATCCTCAAAAATATAGAGAGTTTACAATTATTTCACAATGGTGGTGTTTTTGTTGACTGTATTATAGACAGTCTGTAAGGATATTTTGACAGTTATTGTCAGCATGACAATTAATTTTATAGAATATTTTGCCCATTGCTGCCCATATAACCAATTTCCTACAGCTGAAATCCAAAATGACAAAGCTGGGTAATTTATAAAGGAAAGAGGGTTAATTGAGTCACAATTCCATGTGGCTTGGGAGGCCTCAGAAACTTATAATCACAGCAGAAGGCAAAGGGGAAGTAGGCACCTTCTTTACAAGGTGGCAGGAGTGAAATAACAAGAGGGCAGGGGAAACTGCCATTTATAGAACCATCAGATCTCATGAGAACTCACTCGGTATCACAAGAACAGCATAGAGTAAACCACCTCCCATGATCCAATCACTTCTCTCCCTTAACACGTGAGGATTACAATTCTAGATGAGATTTGGGTGGGGATACAGAGCCAAACGATATCAGCCACTGTCGATTTTTTATCACTGATAGTGTAATAAAACAAATTAAAGTATGTTATTTGAGGACATGCTATAACTTATTAATACTACTAGAATATTAGTATTTCAGATTGTGTTTATTTTCTTGAGAAAAGGCCATATACAAAGAAAGACTTAAAAAAAATTTTTTTAACAAAAGCTTTGTGTTACCAGTTTGAAATAAGACCCAAAATGTGGCTATCAGCAAGGCAGAAATTTTCTTCTGGGAGAAAAAATCATTAGCTATTATTTTTTACTAGTGTCCAGCCCATAAATGAGCACTTTATCAGTTACTATAATAGTTAAGGTGTGATAGAAGGTCCAAAGCATGAAACTCCACATAGCAAAAAGTCACTGGGTACCTAACAGTCTAATGGTAAAGAAGGTGGAGAACAACCAAAATAAAATTGCCCCTGCTTTACATTTGTCTTATGAGTAGAAGGACATGACATTCAGTATTTCTTTTGCTTGAAATGTACTAAACAATTATAATAGCAAAAACAATGACATGCTGGATAAAGGCATGATTATCAATTGTTTCTAATGTTCCAAAAATGATATTATAACACTACCAATAAAATATTATTGCAAAAAGTAAATCAAACCTGAAACTAAATTTTAAATCTAACTACCAATTTTCAGGAAATACAGAGAACATTATGTGACATAAAAGAGATGTAATCAAGCAAATTCAAACAACATAAGATTCAATGCAGCATTCATTATTCACAAGTCAAGACATGGGATCAACCTAAGTGTCCATCAAAACATGAATGGGTAAAGAAAACATTGTATATATACACAATGGAATACTATTCAGCCGTGAAAAGAATGAAATCCTATCATTTGTGCAACATAGATGACATGGAGAACATTCATAGTAAGTGAAATAAGCCAGTCAAGTACTGCATGATCTCATTCATATGTGGACTCAAAAAACAAAAAAGTTGATTTCACAGAAGTAGAGAGTAAAATGGTAGTTACCGAAGGCCTGTTCTGGGGAGAGGTTTGACAAAGGATATAAAAATTCAGTTAGATGGGAAGAATAAGCTCAAGAGACCTATTGTACAACATGGTAACTATAGCATATAATGTACTGTATTCTTTAAAAAATGCTAAGAAAGTGGATGTAAAGTGTTCTCACCAAAAAATGAAATGTGAGGTAATGCATACATGAATAAGCTAGATTTAGTTATTTCACAATGTATACGTACTTCAAAACATCATGTTCTACATTGAAAATATACAAAACTTATGTCAATTTATTAAAAAACTAAATTAAATTTTAAAAAAAACAGTGGCATAAGAGATTTTCTGGGATGCAGCCTCTGAAATAGTATTTAGTGGGCAGAATGTGTATTAAAGAATCCCCTTGAGATCCATACTTGTGGAAGAGAGGGAAAGGAAGCAGGGTTAGTCAGAATGATAAGTTATATGCTATGAGGTATGCCAGACAACCCCAAAGAGTTCCTAGGCTGAAACTGCTTGTCAGAGTAGTCCTTGCTGAGTCAAAACTGCTTTTCAGAGTAGTCCCTTCTGAGCCAAACTGGTTAGACTATTCTAACCTCCCTTCAGTCACTGGAGGTGAGTTGCTCTAAAAAGGTGATCTTGACTGAAACAGCTCTCTACAGTGGAGCAATCCCTGAAGAACCAGATAGTCAAAGTCTGTCGACTGACAGCACTCTCAGCAACTGGTTCAAGTCGTTCCTAGATGGTGAATCTGGAAGACACACAACCATGTCCACAAGGAAAAAAAAAAAGGCTCAAACAAGAAACTATTTATAACATTGGTTATATGTTCCAAGAAATTATGATAGTTTATTCTAAATAAGTATTTTAAAAATTATTTTTATTGTCAATACATCAGGTTGTGGTAGTATCTAAGTTGTTTTGGGGTTTTTACATGTTTGGTCCTGAAGGAGGAAGATTTGTTTTTGTTTGTTTTTGTCTTTCCCCTAATACAAACCCCTTTCCTATATATGCCAAGGTGAGGTTAATATAATTGCATTCTGGAACCATAAAATTTTCACATCAAAGTATTTAAATACTCTCAAAATATTCTGGCATTATTTTTTAACTGAATTTTAATGATTTGGGTATGAATACATATAAATGAATTACCTCAAATGTACTATATTATTTTGTTATCTTATTAAAATCTATCAAAATTTTATGTTGGACATATGCTTTTATGTTGTTAATGAATACCGTAAATTGGCCTAAGGCAATTTGATCATTCACAAGTAAAAGTCTATTTTTTGGTAAATATCTTTTTCTTCTAATAGTGAAAATTGGGACCACCTGCCTTTAGAATCAGCCAAACAGAAAAACAAATACTGCATGCTCTCACAAGGGGGAGCAAACTGATGAGAACACACGAACAAACAGAGGGGAACACCACACACTGGAGCCTATAGGAGGGTGGAGGGTAGGAGGGAGAGAATAAGGATAAATAATGGGCACTAGTCTTAATACCTAGGTGATGAAATAATCTGTACAACAAACCCCTATGACACATTTACCTATAAAACAAACCTACACTTATACCCCTGAACTTAAAAGTTAAATAAAATCAGTAACCAAAATATGTGGCCACCCCAGATTTGGAGCAGCTACCAGGTAAACTATTTCAATGGCTGCAAGTCCCAGATGCATTCTTAACGCATCTGTAATTGTGTTTTCGGAATTTATTAGGTTGGTGCAAAAGTAATTGTGGTTTTATGGCAAAACCCGCAATTACTTTTGCATCAACATAATACCTTAACTATGACCAGAAACAGTTATTTTTAAGTCAATTAATGTCTTTGAAAATAATTTAAACATTTATAATATTTAAAGGGCAGTGAAATGCTAAATTTTCTTACATAATTCAGTATTCTAAAAATATTATTATAAAAGCAATAGTGAGAAAATCTAAAAGATTCTATTGAAGATAAATGTGTTGCAAAGAATGGAATTCTATGTTACAACTGGATACCAGGTACATCAGAGTGTGTATAATCATTGAGCAGACTATATGTTAAGAAATCTGACAAGAAGATGGACAATCGGGATGTTGCAGGAAAGGCTAACCGGTGGTTTGGGGTTGCTCCCACTAAATCTGGAAAAATGAACATATGAACATCCTTCACCAGGAAGAGCTCATTGCTCAGAAGAAACGGGAAATTGAAGCCAAAACGGAACAGAAAAGCAGAAGCAGGTGCCCAGCCCTCGGCCCCCACATACTGGTGAAATCACAAATGCACACAACTTTTCCGGCATTTCCAACACGTTTGCCAACGATGGTAGCTTCCTGCAACAGTTTCTGAAGTTGCAGAAGGCAAGACTAGCTGAAATGCTGCCCTTCCGCCCCCACCCCCCTCTCCCGCCCCAGTGCCGCTCCCAGCACGCCCACCCCCAGCGCAGCACGGGGACGAGGTTCCTCCTCATCAGCAGGCCGACAGGCCTGGGGCTGGCCAGGCTGCGCAGCCCAGTGAAAAGCTTACTCGCACGTCAACCAGCTGCCCGCAGCAGGCCACCCGAGTGTCATAAGCAGTGGCTAGAAATCAAAGTTTCACCCCCGGAGGGAGCCGAGGCTCGGAAAGCGACAGAGAAATTGGTCTGCTTTGTGGCTGGAGGAGGCCCTGAGTTAGAAAAAGCAGCTATGGAGGACTACAAGGATAGCCCGGCTTTTGTATTTTTGCACGATAAGAATAACAGGGCATTCCTCTAAAGAAGAGGTGGCTGAGATAAGTAAGGAAGCGCAGAAGTCGCAGGCAGCCTCTCAAAGTTTCACCCCCAGAGGATGAAGAGGTCAAGAACCTTGCAGAAGTTGGCCAGGTTCATAAGGGACGGGGCTCCCCAGGTGGAAACAATTGCCCTCCAGAACAAACATGGGAACCAGGCATTCAGCTTTCTGTATGAGCCCAACAGCCAAGGGCCCAAGTCCTACCGACAGAAGCTGGAGGAGTTCAGGAAAGCCAAGACGGCTCCACGAGCAACGTCACGCCACCCGACGCCGGCCTGAAGCGCAAGTCCCCTCCTGAGGCCCTGTCAGGGTCCACGCCTGCGCTCACAGTCAACTGCTCCAGCTGCCCGGGGGAAGTCTCCCCCCGTAGCCCCCGCCTCCCTGCCCCGTGAAGAGGAAGCGGAAGAGCCGGAGGGGGCCTGAAGAGAATAATGTAGAGCAGCCACTTGCTGAGCTGGTGCAGCCGGAAGTGGACGCCTCTCCCTCGCTTCTGTCAGTTCTGTACCTCAAGGGACTTGGCTAAGAGGAGAAGCCCGTGGGTCTAGTGGGCGTCATGGAGCTGTTGGACGCCCAGAAGAAGCAGCTGAAGGAGCAGCAGGAGATGCAGCAGCTGTACGACATGAGCATGCAGCACAAGCGGGCCATGCAGGACACGCAGCTGCTGTGCGGGAAGGCGGTGCAGCAGTAGCAGCAGCAAGGGTACGACAGCGACAAGGAGTGTGAGCTGGGCACCTGGTAGCGCCCGCTGCGGCGCATGGAGATGGACAAGACCAGGAACAAAGATGGGCCGAGGCAAGCACTGCCGGGGAGACTGCCTGCCTCCAGACCAGCTGGAGAAGTTTATGGAGACCTTCAAGGCCCTGAAGGAGCACCGCTAGCCTGACTACTCAGAGTACAACTGACCGTGAAGAACATCGGCTACCAGATGCTGATGAAGATGGTCTGGAAGGAGGGCAAGGGGCTGGGCTCAGAGGGCCAGGTCATCAAGAACCTGGTCAACCAGGGCACCACCACAGCAGATGGCACCGGCTTCGGCACTGACCGGCCGGCGGAACTGTCCGAGGAGGATGATGAGGTCGAGGCCTTCTGCAAGAGGATGGTGCTGGCCTGCTGCTTCCGGCCCAACCCCCTGAACAACCGGCCTTACTTCTGAGTGTTCTGGAAACATGTAATTTCTGAATGACCAACCATCCCTGGACTGTGGAATGTTCCGGCCTGCATTTCTGCCCACCCCTCCTGTTGTCACGAGTGCCGTGCCATGTAATAAAGTCCCAATGGTTAAAAAAAAAAAATCTGAAAAGATAAATGTGAAAAAGTGATGATAATTGATATTCACAACATATCACATTGTAAATGCTGAATTCCAGATAACATGATAAAAAGAGAAAAATAATATTTTTAAATGATGAGAAAGCTATTAAGAGGAGTCAACTCTATATGGCAACATCAGAAAGGGCAGCAAGATGAAATAGAATGTTGCCTCAAGCCATTCAGAAAATAGACATAGGCCAGGGATAATGAAGTACATGATACATATTGTTAGGAAGAGTTTTCTAAATGGTGATTTCCCTGCCACCATCCCATTATTTTAACTCACAAAACACCACTTAGCACAGTCCTTGTGTTTGCCTCCTATTTAGGGGTCTCAAACAGGACTAACTCAAATATGGTATAACCATATACAAGACATTTTAAGGCTTCTACTGGAACAAATAACCATCATTCACAAGGCAGAAGAATTCCTCTCCCATTTTCTTTGGTTCCTGATTGTTTACAGAGATGCAACTTCAGCAAGGTTTCAGAGCTAGAAAAATATTTTGCCTTCATCTGGGACTTTGAATCTACTTAAAAATAGGCAGTTGTTGCCCTCACATTATCACCCCTGCCCTACATGTGCAGGCTACCCCTTCAACTGTGAAGAATGATCTATTTAAGGGAGAGGGGAAAAAAGAAAAATAAATGTTGTGCAGTTCTGCCTGCAATTTTAATCTAAAGTAGACGAAAGAAGTCTAAAGAGCAAATTGGTAATTTTGAAAAATGCTAAAAGCAACAAAATGTGCTTTGCAGATATAGAAGTAATAAGATGAAAAAAGGAAGAATGGGGTAAATGGTTGGGGAACATATTTGATATTAGATTTTTCAGAATCTATTTGTTTCTGAGACATCCTGAAGCTATCCTTAGAGATATACAAAATTATAAAATATTTATCAACATTTATATATCCCTCTTTGTAAAATTTGAACATTTTCTTTCACCATTTGAGTTTTAACAAAAATGATGTATAGACTAGCCCAACAATATCTTATGACTGCATTTTATTCTATCTCTTGGTAATTATTCACAATTGCAGTTTGTATTATATTTTAGAAACTATATTCTTAAAAAAAAAGTTCAATAAAATTTTTATTCCTGTTACTTTATAGGTAAAGTGTCTTCCCTAACCCCTCTGCCTTCTTTCAAAATTTTCTCTTTCCCTTATTTATTTATTTTTAGTTATAATAGGATATGCTCAGGTATAGATTTTGTTTTATATATGCTACTTGTTTCTAAGCTTTCTGGATCTGTTGTTTAGTGTCTTTTATTAATTTTGGAAAATTCTTAGCCATTATAATGTCAAATATTTCTTCTGTTCCTTCTTCATTTTCTTCCCTATATTACATCTTTCTAATTGTCACATCCACCCAGTTCTTAAAATGATCTGTTTGATGGGTGTTTTCTCCATTATTTTTTTTTCTTTGCTTTTTAGTTTAGGAAGTTTCTACTGACATATCTTTAAACTCATTTATTCTTTCCTTGGCTGTATACAATCCACTGCTGAGCCCAGCAAAGGCATTCCTCATTTTTGTTACAGTGTTTTTGATTTCTAGCATTTTCTTTGATTCTCCCTTAAAATTTCTGTCTCTCTGCTTACATTACCTGTTTATCCTTGCATGTTGCCAACCAAGATTTTCAGTGCCCATCTCTTCCTCCATTTGCAGGGAATTGTTCTGTCTGGTAACCTCAATTCTCTCATGAATCAAGAAAAGTTGTTGGTTTTCAGTTTTTTCAGCTTTTTTCTTGTTGTAAGGAAAAAGCCCTGCCCCCCTAGATGTACTGAATCTTCATTTTACCAATATCTCAAGTAATCTGAATGCTTTGAGAAGCACTGTTCTACTGACTATACCTGAAAGAGTTCTTCAGTGATCCTTGCAGCATGGAACACTTCCAGCATTTGCTCCAAGTAAATAGGTAAGTTATAAGAGTTGTCACCAAAATTTTTTACCATGTACCACAATTAGCATAACTTTTAGCATAAATGACTGGTTTCTGAAGATTTTTCATAAATTAGATATATATGTTACTATAATATTTTGTACATTTAAAAAATATGCACTAAGTAGAAATGGAAACGAATGAGATAAAAAAAATTTTTAACAAATAGTTAATTTTAATAGTACTATATTTTTCTTTCACTAAAATAATGATTAATAATATATAAATATTATGTGTATTATATGCATTTATACTTATAGCATAATATGTGTAATAAATATAAGTAAATTTTTAAAATTACTTGTTTATGATGCAGCCATTGAAAAGTATGATTCTAAACTCAGATTATTTCTACACTTAATTTCATGACTATTATATCTGAGAAATGTATGTAAAAAATATATAACAGATACAATATACAATATATATTTGTGGCAAGAATGATGTATAATGATAATAAGTATAAATCTCTATATTTCAAAGCATCTTAATCACTTATTTTCAACAGTTATTGTAAAATTGATTAGGCGCATGCTTGTATGCACTTTAGGGTGGATCACTTGAGGCCGAGAGTTTGAAACCAGCCTGACAAACATAGCATAACCCCTGTCTATACTAAAAATACAAAAGTCAGCCAGGTGTTGTGGCACACACCAGTAATCCCAGCTACTCAGGAGGATAAAGCACAAGAGTCAATTGAACTTGGGAGGCAGAGGTTGCAGTAAGCCGAGATCACACCACTGGACTCCACACTGGGTGACAGAGGGTGACTCTGTGTCAAAATAAATACATAAATAAATAACTATTAGTATTTTAGACTACACCATGGCTAATGAAAAACATTGCTTGAAAGTGAAGTGTGCCATTTGCACTTTTATTTATTTGTTTTTGCATTATTAGTACTACCCTCAATGTGAGGCTTTTTATATGAAATCTTTGAAATCACTCGTTGATTTTATATATCTATAAATCCATCTACCAGAGCATCTGTAAACTGTAGTATATGCAAGATATTGAAATCAAGTGAACAAATGTGGGTTTTACCCCTATCTCCAGGCTGGGGAGCTCCTACACTTTTATTTTAACTTATTTCACATAGTGTGAGATATGTAATCACCTGTAATATGCATGCAGTGGGCTTGACAGTATCCCTTCATACATTTTATAGCAGTTAGATTTAGTTTAATTAAGTTCTTGTTAATAAATATAATTAGAAGTTCTGATAAATTATCTTACCTTTCAATACTCATCCCATTTTAAAGACACGGGATAAAACTTCCAAATGCTAGAAGAAAAGAAAGACAAGGATAACTGAACCAAACCAATATTGGGTAAGCTAATGGGTCAATTTTCATACAGCAACAGGAATGTGGAGCATCTAACGTGAAGAAATACAGCAAGGAACGTAGCCAAGGGTCATAACTCAAGGTCAACAAGTCTACAGAAAGTCTTAGCCTATTCCAACTGGGAAGAAGTTCCCTCAGAAACAAGATTGGTAAGAATGAGAATTAAAGCAGAACCTAGACAAGAGATGGAAATACAGACAGGAAGAATGAAAAAATACCTAGGACCCAAGAGATAGGTGAAGAAGCCCAACAGCTTAGGCTCCACGTAAGTGCAAATGGAGATGTCACATGATATTATCAATGAAATATATCTCTAACCCCTCAGGCAGGAAGCAAATCAATAAATGTTTTCTATCTCTGTATTGGCAGCAAGACTCAAACCCGTTGACAGATAATGAGAGCTCACTGAACATGTATGGACTAATACTATGGTGTCTTATAATCCTTCTAGAAGCTTCAAATTTCATTAAGGAGAATAGACAAACATACAGTGAAAGCGAAATAACAAACATGTTACTATACCATAACACTTACAATTCATCAAGAATCCACCACATACCAGGAAGAGTGTTAGCTGCCCTACAACATGATCAAATATGCAGCAACTCAATGAGATTTATGTTACTAACCTTATAGATAAGCAGAACCCAGAGAGGTTAAGCAACCTGCTCAAGGCCATATCTACACAGCCAAACTGGCAAACCTGATACATAAATATAATATGCAAATAATGTCTTTGCTCATAAACATCAAGTAGTTACATGAGTGACAGACAACAAAATTAGCAACCAAAAAAAAGCAGTATAGAAAAAAAAAATGCTATAGGATTGTGATATGTGATGTGTGAGAGCATTTTTTGGTATTACTGAAAAATTTGATTATTATATGTTAAGTAAGAAGAAGAAACACCCTAATCAATATGCACAGGATCTTCACTGGTCTTTTCTGATCTTGCTTTTTGTGGGACACATATTGCCAGCACAGATCATGTATTGAAAAGCCAGAAGCTGGTGGTCAATTCAGGGTGTACTACGGACCCCTAGATTCAATGGCTCTACATTTCTTTATTTTCCAATGTGTACAGAGATAAAATTAATGGTGTAGGACTAATGCTAGCATAAATTTCTAGTCACTACTTGGCTACTTGCAAGCTGCTTGTCACTATATGTTGGGTTTGCTTGCCACAACTCCCTTTATTATCTACCACCAACTATTTCTTTATGACTTTGTGTTTCATGAGAGAAACACAACAAACTGTTAATAAATTCATGGAGTTTTCTTCTACACTCAGATGGTTGATGTCTGCAAGGTTTCAGAAATCCAGTAAATCAATGGATGCATGCTGCGAACTATCACCTCAATCTTTCCCCTACAGAATGACCTTGAGGTTTTTATCTAAAAACTGGTCATAATTTACAGGGTACTCAATCAAAAAGAAAGAAGTTTTTATTCTACCAATTAGCATTTATACTTTTGAAACTCCATGATAAACAAAACTAAATTATGAGAGAAATATCTCTAGAATTAAAAAAAAATGTAGCTAGGTGCTTGTCCCTGGTGTAGTAGTGGTCTTAGTGCTTTAGTGCAATAGTATCACCCAGCTAGATTGTTTAAAACCTAGTTTCAATAGTATTGATATGGAAGAGAAGTGCTGGGAAGGGAAGGGTGTGTTCCTTTTAAATGCTACAGAGGGGAAGAAGGGAAGTGCTGAGTAGAGGAAGGTGTGGTCCCTGGCTAGGGCTCCACCCCCGGGGCCTATGCCCATGGACCTAGGCAAAGACAGGAATTTTTATTTTCCTGCCCAGATGTTGCATTTCCCAAGACCTCCCATGACCTGCCACATCCCCATCCTGTGCCTATAAAAACCACAAGACCCTAGCAGGCAGACACACAAGCTGCTGGACGTCAAGAGGAGCACATCAGCAGAGGAACACACAAGCAGCCATACATCAAGAGGTACACATCAGCATAGGAGCACACCTGCACGCTGACAGGCTATCAACTGGCAGACTGACACAGAGTTTGACTGGGGCAGTCAGAGAAGAGCCCATCCTCTGAGAGGCCCAACTCCAGGGGAAGGAAAACCTTCCCACTCCATCCCCTTCTGGCTACCCCCATCTACTGAGAGCTACCTCCATTCAATAAAACCTGGCTCTCATTCTCCAAGCCCAGGTGATTCTTCTGGTACACCAAGGCAAGAACCTGGGATACAGAAAGACCTCTGTCCTTGTGACAAGGTGGTGGGTCTAACTGAGCTGGTTAACACAAGCCACCTATAGATGGCAAAACTAAAAGAGAACATGGCATCATATGCCCACTGGGGCTTCAGGAGCTGTAAACATTCACCCCTAGACACTGCCATGGGGTCAGAGCCCCACAGCCTGCCTGTCTGTATGTTCTCCTAGAGGTCTGAGCAGCAAGGTATTTAAGAAGCAGGCCACACCCCCATCGCACGCCCTGCAAAGGGGACAAGGGAACTTTTCCCATTTCAGTATTATTTTCAAACACATATTTGAAGGCATTCCAAATCTGTGAGGTATTTACTCTAGTTTTAAAACTGTAGTTTAAGCAAATGAGAGTACTTTTAGAAGTAAAGAAAAAATATGGAAATGAAATATAATAAATAATTTTTAAATATTCTTTCCTACAACTTATTTTAATTTCTGAGGTACATGTGGAGGATGTGCAGATTTGTTACATAGTTAAATGTAGGCCATGGTAGTTTGCTGTACAGCTCAACCCATCACCTGGGTATTAAGCCCAGCATCTATTAGCTATTCTGCCTGATATTCTCCTTGCCCCTGCCCCTGCCCCTGCCCCGACAGGCCCTAATGTGTGTTGTTCCCCACCATGCATCCATGCATTCTCATAGTTCAGCTCCAATTTATAAGTGAGAACATTTGGTGTTTAGTTTTCTGTTCCTGTATTAGTTTGCTGAGGATAACAGCTTCCAGCTCCATCCATGTCCCTGAAAAGGACATGATCTCATTCTTTTTATGGCTGCATAGTATTCCATGGTGTATATATACCACATTTTCTTTATCCAGTCTATCACTGATGGACATTTGGGTTGATTCCATGTATTCGCTATTGTGAATAGTGCTGCAATGAACATATGCATGCATATATCTTTATAATAGAATGATTTAAAGACTGAATGTCTAGAAAAAAGAACACTGATAGGAGAAATGTTCTTTGTTACTTCCATTCACATCAGTCTCCGTGCAAACCATTCTTTTCTTGGATGTTCAAGCTTACCTTTTGTGTTAGATCTTTATTCTCCCATCTGCATTGGGAATTGCTACGCAAATCAGAGACTTTTTCATCTTTGAGGTTTTCTTGATCTGCTACTTGTCCATCAGAATTAGGAACCTCTTTCTCTACCTTCTGTATTAACTATGAATATACTGTTATTTGCTAATGATTGTTTATTTGACTTGCTCACTTTTTAGAAGTAGAGATTTTAATATCATTTCAACATTTAGGATCTGCTATAAACTTTCGTCATCAAATATGTGACAGATGAATGAATGGACGAATAAACAAATAGAATAAGGAAGGAAGAGTAGACTTGCACTCTTGCTCTCATGAGTCATTCAGCCAATGACTGGAAAGATAGAATTGACAGATTTAAAAGATAAAATTATCTGAACTTGAGATAAACAGGAAATATTTTTAGCATAACTATGTCTGAAATATTCCAAAGTTATTTTATATGTTATCTAGAAACCTTAAAACTATAAAGACACAGATTTCAGCATAACATTAGAATAAACTGGCTCCTATAACAGTCAAGCAAATGTAGGCAACTTTTCAAGGAAGCATGTGGCCAGGACTTATTATTTAAGCATAGGATGAATGCCCAAGAAACTCTGGACATATCCTTACATTTGTAAATATTTTCTTTTCCTTTTCTTATTAAGCAGGATATTTTTACAAAATTTGCAAACTTTCTTAGTAACCATGCTACTTATGCTATACAGCAAGGTAAAAGCAATTTCTATTGTTATTAATAAATTGATAAATTTGACCTGTACTTTATAGTTAGACAGGATTAACAGATAGAATATAGGAGATCCTTGAGTTTCAGATAACACAGAGAATATTTTTAGTATAAGTATGCCTCAAATATTTAGGACATACCTGTTCTGAGAACTTATTCATAATTTATTTGAAATTCAATTCTGTTGGGTGTCCTATATTTTAATCTGTTAAAACTAGAAAATTAAAAATAAGTTGATAACGTGAGCCTTGCTATTCTGTTTTGCTGATATTGTCTTACTTATAGCCATCTCAGTTAAATAGCATTTCTATTAGTTCGATATCAGTTGTTTTTTTCAAACTGACAACAGATATGCATACCTATATTCGTAATTTCAATAAAATCATTTGCCCTGGCAAATGTTACAAAAAGTCATTCTGTCCATCATTAATGTTTTTTAGTTAAATCTCACTCAAAATCATTATTAATTGAAATAAGAAATAGAGTAATATTTAAAACAGAAGACCAATCTAGAATTTTGCTACTTAATGAAAACCTTTGTCTTTTAGGCTAAAAATTGAATTTGTAAATACACTTTTTATTTTGGAATAGTTCAGACTTGTAGAACTGTTGACAGAATATTTTGAAGTTCCCAAATACATCATGCCTAACTTCCCCTCTTGTTTGCATTAAAATATTTTTTCAGTTAATGAATTAATATTAATACATTGTTAATAACTGAAATCAATACTTATTCAGATTTTCTTTTTGTCCAATGTCCTTTTTCAGTTTCAGGATTTCATCCAGGATACATTTAACTGTTACATTTCTGTAGGTGCTTCTTGGCTCTGACACTTTTTCAGATTTTCTTTGTTTTTGATGATTTAAGCCTTTTTAGGACTATAAGTCAGACATTTTATAGATTACTCTTCAATTTGCTTTGTCTGATATTTATCTCATGGTTATATAGAGGTTATGCGTGTTTGGGAAAAAAGACTACAGAGAGAAAAATGCCATTTTATCACATCATATCAAAGGTACATACTACTGAGATCATTATAATTTATTATTTTAACTTGTGGTAGAGTTTACTAGGTTTCTCTGTTATAAAGTTGCTGTTTTTTTCCTATTTCCAAACTGTACTAATTAGAAGAAAGACACTGTGTGTACGCCATATTTAAAGGGTGAAAATTTACATTCTGCCTCCTTGGGGTACATATCTATATGAATTATTTGTAATTCTGAAAGATAGATTTTTAAATTCTCATTTATTTATGTATTTATTTATTTTTCATTTAGTCAATGATCTATTTTTATCTGTACAGATTCATGATTATTTATTTTACATTCCAGGTTATATTTCAATATTAGGCTATTTTTTTATTACTCAATTTTTCCAGTGTTGGCCATTGGGAGTTTTCCAGTTGACTAATGTGTCCTGTTGACATATCTCTATTATTTTGTTTCTTTCAAAGCATTTACTTTCTGTCACAAGAATCTTAAGGTTCAAATTGTTCCAGATTTGGTCACTGAGACTCTTTCAGTTGGCTCATATATTCCCTTGACATCACTCTATCATTGTGGTTTGTTTTGTTTTGTTGTAGCAGTTACTTTCTGACACTACAAGATGCTTCAGGCTCCTCTTGTACAGTTCCTGTGCAAGAATTCCCAGCCTGGAATCAGCCATTATTCCAAGGAGCCCTGGCTCCTTTGACTGGAGAATGGCATTAGGAATGAAGATCTGGATGCTTGGTGTACTTGCTATAGGAGAATCATTGCTTCCACTCTCTCACAAGGAACAGAGCTAGGAAACAGGTGTTAACACTATCCTGTGTATTCACACATGTTTGTATTTATAGCTATATTCATCTTTATTCATATTAAGGTAAACATGTAGTTATACTGAAATCTCTGATTTTCATCCATTACCACACAATTCATTTTAGACTCTCCCCTTCCTTTTGTTTATCTGAAACCTCCCACCTCTAGAGTGAGAAACCTGGCTCCAACTATCTGCCTTACACTTACTCATTTGTTCAATCCCGGTATAAATGTAAAGTGGGTTCAGAATTAACATATACACCAGTGAGAAACAACTTCACCAGCTAGAGAATGATAATTACATAGAGATTGTAGACAATTTCCACTCTCCCAGAGATATTTATATCAGTACCTTTCTTTCCCCATTCCTTTCAAGAAGGTTACATGATATGTTGTAATGCAGTTAGAATCTTTGGTCCCTGTCAGCATTCCTCCTGGGATACCCAATTTCCCAATGGATTTTTGGTATTATTTGCATATGATTAAGGTTTGCATTTTGTGGTTTAAGGTTCTGTGGGTTTTGACAAACATATACTGTCATATATCAAATATCCTACAGAGTAGTTCCACCACCTTAATAAATTCCCTATGCTTTTCCTATTCCACTCTCCCTACTTCCTCCAAATCTCTGCAATAATAAGCCATTTACTCTCTCATTGTTTTATCTTTTCCAAAATGTCATATGAATAAAATCAAAATATGTATAATAGTATTTTCATACAGGTTTCTTTCACTTAGTAATATGCATTGAGGATTTATACATATTTTTCTATGACAATATTTCATTTCTTTTTACTGCTGAATAGTATTCCATTTTATTAGTGTAGCAAAGTTCATTCATATATTCATCTATTGAAGGACATCTTGCTTGCTTCCAGCTTTTGACAATTATACATAATGCTACATGTGTAAAATTTTATATAAACTCAAGAAAATAGAGTTATTAGCCTTAAATTGGAGGTAGAGAGGAAGATGAGGTTAGAAAGTTTATTCAAAATGATAATGACATAGAATTTCCCAAACCTAGAGAAAGATAATCAATATGAAAGTACTAGATGGTTACAGAGCCCAAGTAGAATTAAGCTAATGATGACTACTTCAATTCACTTAATAATCAAAATTCCAAAGGTCAAGGAAAAAGAAAAGAACCTAAATGCAGCAGTAGAAAAGTAATAAGTGACATTAAAAGGAGATCCAATATGCATGGTAGCAGACTTCTCAGTGGAAACTTTACAAGCCAGGAGAGAGTGGCAGGATATATTTAAAGCGCTGAGGAAAAAATCTTATATCGTAGAATAGTATACACAGTGAAAATGTCCTTCAAACAGGAAGGAGAAATGAAGACTTTCCCTGATAAACAAAAGCTGAAGGATTTCATCATCAGACCTAACAAGAAATGCTAAAGGGAGTTCTATAGTCTCAAAAAGTGGGGGAGGCAGGTGTTAATAAGCAATAAAAAGTCAACTGAAGGTATAAACCTCACTGATGATAGTAAATACACAGAAAAACAAAGAATATTAGAACATTATAATTTGGCAGGTAAATTACTCATATCTTGAGTAGGAAGACTAAAAGATGAATCTATCAAAAGCAATAACTACATCAACTTTTCAAGACATACAGCATAATATATAAATACAAACAACAAAAAGTTAAAAAGCAGGGGGAAATGAAGCGAAAGAGTTATTAGTTTTCTCTTTGGTTGATTGGTTTTCCAATCAGTACTTGTTATTATCAGTTTAAAATAATGGATTGTAAGAAGTTATTTGCAAGCCTCATGGGAACCTCACATCAAAAAACATACAAAAAGATACACAAAAAACAAAAAGCAAGAAATTAAAACATACCATTGAGAAAATTACCTTCACAGAAAGAAATGCAGGAAGGAAGGAAGAAAAAACCAAAAAACAAACAGAAAACAAATAACAAAATGGCAAGAGTAATCCTTATAATCATAACATTGATTGTAAGTGGGCTAAACTCTTCAACAAAAGACATAAAATAGCTGAATGAATATAAAAACAAGCTGCAACAATCTGCTGCGACAAGGAACATACTTACTTCACCTATGAAGACACACATATACTGAAAATAAAGGGATGGAAATAGATACATCATGCAAATGGAAATCAAAAAAGAGCAGGAGTAGTTTTATCATATAAAATAGATTTCGAGACAAAAACCATATAAAGACAAAGAAGGTCATTATATATTGACAAAGGTGTCAATTCAGCAGGAGGATATAACAATTATAAACATATATGCTCCAACATTGGACCACACAGATATATAAAGCATATATTATTAGAGCTGAAGAGATAGACCCCAATACATTATCTGCAGATTTCAACACACCAATTTCAGCATTGGACGGATCATTCAGACACAAAATCAAGAAAGATACATTGGACTTAATCTGAACTTTAGAACAAATGGACCTAATAGATATTTTTAGACTATTTCATCCCACAGCTTCAGCATACACATTCTCCTCATCACAGGAAACATTCTCAAGGATAGACCATGTGTTAGGCCAGAAAACAAGTATTCAAAAATTCAAAAAAATTGAAATTAGATCAAGTATTTTCTCTAACCACAATGAAATAAAACTAGAAATCAATAACAAGAGGAACTGTGGAAAGTATATAAACACATGGATATTAAACAATATGCTCTGAAATGACCAGTGGGTCCTGGGACACAACAAAAGCAATAGCAAGAGAAAACTTTATAGCAATAAGTGCCTACATCAAAAAAGTGTTCTGAAAAGATAAAAAAATTGGCAAACTTTGGCCAGACTAAGAAAAAAAGAGGGAAGACCTAATTAAATAAAATCAGACCTGAAAAAGGAGACTTTACAACTAATACTGCAGTAATTCAAAGGAGCATCAGAGACTACCATGAGTAATTATATGTCAATAAATGGAAAATCCTAGGAGAAATTGATAAATTCCAACATACACACAACCTAATAAGATTGAACCATGAAGAAATCCTGAATCTAAATAGAGTAATAACAAGGAATGAGATCAAAGCCTTTACAAAAAAATCTCGAAGCAAAGAAAAGTCAAAGACCTGATGGCTTCACTGCTATCGTCTATGAAATATTTAAAGAAGAGCTAATATTAATCCTCCTTAAACTATTCAAAGAAATAGTAGAGGAAGAAATATTTCTAAACTCATTCTATCAGGCAGGTATTACTGTCATACCAAAACCAGACAAAAACACATCAAAAAAGAAAACTACAGGCCAATATCTCTGACAAACATTGGTGCAGAAATCCTCAACAAAATATTAGCAAGCCAAATTGAACAATACATTAAAAAGATCATTCATCATGACAAAGTGGGATTTATCTCAGAGATGCAAGGATGGCTTAACATATGCAAATCAATGTGATACATCATATCCACACAATGAAAGACAAAAACCACATGATCATTTCAATTGATGCTGAAATGGCATTTGACAAAATTCAACATCTCATTGTGAAAGCCCTCTAAAAACTGGATATAGAAGGAACATACCTCAACATAATAAAACCCATATATGACAGACCCACAGCTAGTATCATAATGAATGGGGAAAAACTGAAAGCCTTTCCTCTAAGATCTGGAGCAAGACAAGGATGCACGCTTTCACCACTGTTATTGAGCATAGTACTGAAAGCCCTAGTTACAGCAATCCGACAAGAGAAAGATAAAAAGGGCATCCAAAATGGAAAGAAAGACGTCAAATTATCCTTGATTGCTAACGATATAATCTTACATCTGGAAAAACCTAAAGACTTCATAGGAAAACTATTACAACTGACAAATTCAGTAAAGTTGCAGGATACAAAATCAACATATGATCCCAGTGAGGCTGAAAAGTGGCCATCTTCTGCTAAGAGAAGGTAGAAATAAAACGAATGAAGCAGTTATGCCGAGAGAAGCATGGAGGGAAGGAGGAAGTTCCCGATCTTTTTAGGGCTTTCCAGTTTCTGGATCCTGTCTGTCCTGAGAACTTGTCACATTTCTTGGGCAAAGGTCCTGTGAATAATCTTTTATCCCTATATCAAATTCTACCACTTAAAAAAAGTGTATTGATGTCTAATTCTACTAATATTTTGCATAAAGAGATCTTGACAAAAACATTAGTAAATATGCCTGTACAGTGCTGTAGTCCCAGCTACTTGGAAGGCTGAGGCAGAAGGATTGCTTGAACCCAGAGGCAGAGGTTGCAGTAAGCCAAGATTGTGCCACTGCACTCCAGGCTTGCTGACAGAACAAGACTCTGTCTCAAAAAAAATTTAAAAATAAAAAGAACATAAAAATTGATATATTCAATAGGCAAATTTTTACATCTTTATTATAAAAACTCCCTAAGAAGAAATTCAGGAAACTGTCATTTAAGAAACCATCAAAATTACAATGTTGAATCAAGTGCCACTCTTCTATAATTGAACAATGACCTGAAATTTAAAATTCTGAATAATGGTTGATCCTGTATTATCTTTTCACAATGATGTCAAATCTTTTTATCTAAGGTGAAGTAATAATAGGGTAAGATAGCCTTATGTAATTTTTTTATTAAATTTCTTTTTAAACAGTAAGTAACCAAGCACATCTTTAGTCAGGATCTCTTATGGTAATTCTGTGTCTGTTTTAATCACAAATACTGGGAAGCACAGTATTGCTTTTCATTATATTCTCAAGTTTCTGTATAAAGGCCATATTCAATTAACTTAATATTAAGGTTATTTTTTTACAATTTATAAGTCATAATAGCACAATATTTTAAGACTCCAAAAGAAAATCAATAATATTCACACACAGTGAATAAGAAAAATAACGTAATCACTGTCTTAAGAAGTTTACAGCATAGCAAGAAAGTCAGATAAAAACTTGTTATACTACAGTGGTATAGGAGTATAAAAGCTCTCTAGTTCAAAAGGAAACATAGTCAAAAGCAAATATGATATAAAGTGCCAGTAGTTTAATATAAGGAACCTCAGATCTGTAACTTTATAAAAACACACATAATTTTTATTTTGCCACGAGCCAAATCAATGTTTCTCTTTTTGTTGGGTTAAACTCTCTATGGCTACATTTACTTATTCATGCATTCATTCAGCAAAAACATATGGAACACTTACTTATATGCAGGAAAATAGACAGTCTTTTCAGTACCCACCCAGAAGTTGCTTTACTTTGCTTATTGGTAAGGCTTGCAACATTTTGCATTTTCACATTTAAAAAAAGTTCTGTCAGTTTTTTATTTCAGATGGAAATGAATACCAACCTATTCTATGAAAAATACATTTTTACTGACCTTGCCATACATCTATAAGTTAAATATTTATATCCAGAAAAGGTATCTTGAAATAGAAACCACTTGCCTACTCAATTAGCACAGAACGAAAGGCAATGTTCAGAAGACAAGAAAACACAGAATTTAGTTGTATGTGGCCAATCAAATTACAGGAAGATAAGAAAACACAGAAGTTAGTCATATGTGGCCAATCAAATTATCCAAATGAAGCAAAACACAATACACAAAAATCTGTAAGATGTTATTTTAGTTGGGAGGCTATGACAAGAATGTCATAATTCTTCAACAAAAAGTATGGCCCTTCTTTTGATTTTTTTTTTTTCTTAAGAGATACCATCTCATTATGTTGCCCAGGCTGGACTCAAACTCCTGAGCCCTAGTTATCCTCCTGCCTCAGCCTCCTAAGTAGCTGGGAATACAGGCATATTTTTGTTTTGCTTTGCTTTGTTTCTTTTTTGAGGCAGAGTGTTGCTCTGTCACCAAGGCTCGAGTGCAGTGGTGCAATTTTTGTTCACTGTAACCTCTGCATCCCAGGCTCAAATGATCCTCCTGTTTCAGCCTCCCAAGTAGCTGGGACTACAGGCATGAGCCACCATATAGGCATGTTTCTTAATGTTTTGTCAACATCTCTTTATGCAAAAAAATTACTAGAATTAGACATGAATAAACCTTTTTAGGTGGTGAAATTCAATGTAGGGATAAAAGATTATTTACAAGATCTGTGCCCACAAAATGTGAAAAGTTTTCAGGACAGACAGGATCCAGAAACTGGAAAGCCCTAAAGAGGTCGGGAGCTTCCTCTGTCCCTCCATGCTTCTCTCTGCATAACTGCTTCATTCATTTTACTTCTACCTGTTCTTAGCAGACGGCCACTTTTCGGCCTCACTGTGTCATTTAAGTTCTAGATCACTGGCAGCAGGTGAATTATATGGTTTATAGGTAGCTGACAGTAGAGCATTGATGTGCAAAGTTGGGGAGGTGGTTCAGGTTTTAGAGGAAAATAGTCATCATAATAGACCAGGCAGGTTCTCAAAAAGATGACTAATATGGTTATCAATATAATATCTTTAGATATTTAAAGTCTGTCTTAGCATATACAAGTATTAAGAAATATCTCTTTTCTGTTCTAATTAAAAACAGAAAATAGTGAAAAAAATTATTTAAACCAGCACCAGTCCTAATTGCAAGTGATTTTATGATATGAAATATAAAAACTTCCTGTCAAATGGTCCTAAAATTCTACAAAATATAATGGAAACTAATGAATTATCAATAAATTAATAAATTTATTGATAATAAAAACTCAAAGAATCAAAAAATAGGAATGAGTATTTGTAGTAAAGTGATTACAACCTATATTATTTAAGCAGGTTAAAAATACATTGACCCCAATAGATAAATGAGCCAGTAACATGAAAAGATAGTAAGTAAAAGGAAAGACAGTTAACAAACAAACATGAAAAATGTTTTTCCTGCACCAGAAATAAAAACCGAAACAGGAAGATAATATTATCTACTTATCAAACAAGCAAGATTATATAATTATACTGTGAATTTCTAAAACGCTTATGGTGAAAATGGTATATTCAAACATCCCTGATGGCACTTTAAGCTGATGAAACTCTTTTAAAAAGTATCATGGGGGAAAAAAATTGACTTGTAGTACTGTTTCTGGGATTTTCATCCGAGGAAACAAATAGCTGCATAAATCTAAAATATTTACTAATAAAATTATCATTAGAATATTTCTATCATAGTAAAAATGTAGAACAATATTAGAGAATATCTACTAAGGGGAAAATAGCTAAAGAAATTGTGAAAATGTTCACTTAAGGAAATAGCTAACAGATAAAAGTAGTAATTAAAATTTAAGTGATAATAATTAAAACTGAATAGTAGCATAGAATATTGGATATAATCCTAAAAGAAGATCAAACTGTACAAAAGTACAGAGTTTTTAACCACAAATTGCATATACATATTGATAAGGATTATATGAAAAGAAAGCAATTTATTTTGGCGTAGCAGTAGGATTATATGTGAATTTATTTTCATTATGTTTTTTATTAATGTCTGTAATTTTATGAAAAAAAAGTCTGCCTGGGCAGATTTATTTGTATACTGTGACATGCACAATATCCCTTCTGCAGATTTCAAAGCCTTCTATTGCTTTTGTCATTGAAGTTTTTCTCCCTGAATATTCCTAATCACACTTCTTGATTGCTAGATAAATCTACCAGCTGTTGCCAAAATAACAGTCTCCTACAACTTTCAGTTATTTCATTAAATTCAACCTTAGACATGTTTAAAGCAGTACAAAAATGCTTTTTATAGAAAGAGAAGTCTGCTATCTTACCTGAAACTTCCACCACATTCTACCAAACAATTTTCAGTCTGATGAATGGAATGTCAATCTGTTGTCCATGTACCAAGTCTACATGTTCATTGAAGAACTGCTCAAACAGACTCACAAGGACTTGTTTTTATTTGATGAGAAAAACAAAATAGGATTAGAGATCCAATGCTTCCCCTTAAAGTGGAGCCCATTATCATGGCTATAAGGCCCTGGGGGTCACCAGGGGCAGTCTTGTTTCACAGCCCCAGTCAATACATGATACTCATAATGGAAGTACTAATGCACAAAAATACATCATCTACTTTGTTAACAAGGGAGTGTCTGCCTACTTCAGATATATTCCTGTTGTAACAGTACAATGCAATAAAAATGTTTTAATAGAGACAATAGAACTGAGTTCTATTTTGTATTAATTCCACTAAACATAAATTTTTACTTGCATTACCTAGCTTGTATAGTAATAAAATAATATTGGCTTCAGAGTCATCTTGCACATATGGGATCAATTTTATTAAAATGGCATTTTCAAACAATGCAACTGCTTAGATTATTTTTATTATGTGTAACAACTGAGCTCTGGATTTTGGTCTATCTCATATGCACTAAGATTTGTTTTTGACAGGACATAGAAAAAGAGTAGAAAGGAATATCCTTTTCCTTAATAGGTCCTTAGACACTTTAAATATTAATTATTTGCTGTCTCAAAAATCTATAACTACTGCATATAGTCTATCTTTACTATACCCACTCATTGGAGTATTTTTTATTCCTTCCTAAATGTGAACTTATTGAGAGACAGGATTAGGTCTTGCCAAAACTATAAACAACATCTGATAACCTGAAGTTTACACCAGATGTTATTTTTAAATACTGAGGGCTTTTATGAACTGAGCTCTAGGCCAGTCACTGGGAATATGATAACGATTAAAACTCTATCCACGAAGATAATAAAACGTATTTAGTAGAAGACAGACAAGAAAACAGACAATAACAAGAAACTGAATCTTGGTAGGGGCCACATTTGCATAACAAAATTATAATTAACAATTTTTAATCTTAGATTTTGATTTGTTAAGTATTTTATTGTATATATTTGGAAGCACAACATTTTGCTGCAAACATCAGCTATGTTTAAAGAAAAACAATCTGTCAGTGATAGTCTCAATTCAGAAAAGAAGTCCTGCAGGTTCATCTCAAGTCTGAGTCCTAATATACATCCTGATAAATGATCAGTTTTAATCAATAGCACCATTTAACGAATATAAATGTCATTTTTAAAAATCGTTATACATGAACTAGCTGCACTGGTCATAGCCACTCAGAGTTCAAGGATCTGTCAGTATTAAATAGTAGCAGAACAATAATCAGAGGGAAAATATGCCACATAAAAATTTCTCTATAAGTACTTCAATTCATGAGACGGAGAAACTGCATGTATTGCAAATTTTCTTCCGGAAAATTTTAAATACCATTTTTTTGTAAATAATATAAGACATTAAACTCTAGCTTATCAAAATTAAAATACTGGAGAAGCATATCTTACATCTTTATAATTAAAAGAGTAAAAACTGATTTGGAGGATATCATTTATGATCCACTCAGTGAGTGCCTGCCTTTTCTTCCTTATGCTATTTTTCAGGTTGTTTCTTTTTTTTTTTCTTTTCAGTTTGACTACTTGGAACACAGCCTCAGAGCTGAAGTAGGAAAAGCTTAAACTACATACTTGACAACCACATGTAAAATGATGCAGCAGATTAAAAGCAACAAATGTACTAAATGCAGCAAAGGTATAAGAGGGGGAGAAGATGAAAAAATAATGACTGCATTCCAAAATAACCATATAAGTGAAACCCATTATCATGGCTATAAAGTCCTAGGTGTCACCAAGGGCATTCTTGTTTCACAGCCCCAGTCAATAAATGATATTCACAATGGAAGTACTAATGCACAAAAATACATCATCTACTTTGTTTAAGGGAACAAGGGAGTATCTGTCTGCTTCAGATATATTTCTATTGTAACAGAAAATGCACTAAAAGTGTTTGAAATACAAAGGAAAATTATAGTGATGTGGAAAATTTATTTTAGTGTACCATCTAATGTTATAACCATTTCAGAAACGTAAATTCTATAAAATGATATCGTCATTTCCTAAGCCTTGGTATTTGTATTTTAGCAGGCTATCATGTATGCTTTAGAATTTAGATGTTTAGAAATGTATCATGTTTAACTATAAAGATCCTTTGAACTAAAAATTATTATCCCGTCAGATCTTCTCTGCATTCACACATAGGTATGTTATGAATCTATAATTAAATATACCCATTAGATAAGCTACAAAAGTTCCTGGCTGGCTCCATAAAACTCAACAGTCAGCATAATATTAGCATAAGATGAGTTTTCTAGGCCTACAACATCATATATATTCAAGAAAACTTACTTTAGTATAATTCAACTAATAAATTGGTCACTGTATTTATTTGTACCCTTTGTCTTTTAGGTATCATTTTTCCCTCCTATTTCTTTTCATAATAAATGTGTCTTTCAAAAAAATTATTATTTGTTAGTATGGAATAGAAATCAAAATGAAATAGTTTATTTGCAAAGCATTTTGTTTATTAAACAACAGAATAATTAGAAAGACAACCTGCAAATGGTAATCCTAACCTTCTTTCACAAAAGTGGCTTACATGCTATTGATACCTTATCTTTACTTGACACCATATGCTGAATGATTTTATTAAAGAGCAACTCACGTGTGCTCTCACTTTAAATAAATCCCTTTGGCTCAGGGTATTCAGTAATCAAGATTCTTTTCATAATACCCTCTGAAATTCATTATGGATTGAACATACTGAAAATAAAATGGAAACAGCAATCATTTTCAGAAGTTTTGGGAGCATGCCAAGTATCTACAATGATCCCAGTTTTTTTCCTAATATCATTTACCTGGCATAGCAACTTGATATGCTCATCAGAAGCACTTCTTCTTTTTAATATTTAAAGAATGCACACTTACTAAAAATATGCCTCAGAGGTAGCCACTACCATGTTACTTGGCATTTTGAGGCACCTATGACATTATTATATATGCCACTTTATATATGCCATCAGGAATTTAACAATCATGGAATTTTCAGGTGAATTTAATTAAGCACTGATTTGTTCTTTAATTAAAGACCTCAACGTCTAGGTATTGTATGAGAATCTCACTTTATCATATATTTTATAGGACAAACAAATGAGTAGAACAATTAAAGCAGCAAAGAGTTTTATATAGGTTGACAGTTACCCCAAATTATTTATTTGCATATTTTAATTAGAAAAGTTGATAAGCCTTGAATAAAACCTAGAGAGTTGAGGTAGATGAAATATATACATATATATATATATATATATGTGTATATATATATACATATATATATATATATAAATATAAATTGACTCAGTTATTCCAATGACCAGGGTTTTCAGTTGATGCTTATTAGATGACTGTCATGTTATAAATCAATATTTATCATGAGGAGGGCTGAAGATTAACTATGATGACTGTTTTGTTCACAGGGTGAACATTTTTAACTGTGAAAAATTATGTCCAAACACTCTCTTTAACTGAGTTACGACAACTTTGTTTAAAAGCACACCAGTTTGTAATGTACATTCTTATTTGTAAGCTGTCTTGAAAGGAAATTTCACGTTTTAATTCAGGTACCCATTCCCAACTGGTAAACCAAAAGAGTCAATTATCAGAGCCCAAGAAAAAATTTATCTGATGATGGGGTTCATATTTTTCAACATTTGCACTCCAATTAAAAATTTCACTTTTCAGAAGATCTCAGAAACTCTTTGATAATTCTTAACCACAAAAGTATTCCAAGGCCTTCCATCATCTGTGGTACATACTGTGTTTCAGCTCTTTATACCACCATAGCTAAATCCTTGCATAATATGCCCACTAGCTTGAGTAAGAGGGCAAAGGGAAAATAAATGTGGATAAAGGCCATGTTAAAATAAAATATTCCACAGTGTTATCCAGAGATTATTTAGGATAACATATAGTATATTAGTACATTTTTACACTGTTATAAATATATTACTTGAGACTGGCTAATTATAAACAAAAGAGGTTTAATTGACTTACAGTTCCACATGGCTGGGAAGTCCTCGGGAAACTTACAATCATAGCAGAAAGTGAAGGGGAAGCAGTTGCCTTCTTCACAGTGCAGCAAGAGAGAGAGAACACAGAGGAAACAGTGACTTTTAAAACCATCAGATCTCATGAAAACTCCTTCACTATTATGAAAACAGCATGGGGGAAACCACCCTCATGATCCAATCACGTCCCACCAGGTCCCTCCCTCAATATGTGAGGATTACAATTCAAGATGACATTTGGGTGGGGACATACAGCCAAACCATATCATATAGTCAGCAAGGAAATTAGCTTGTTGTTTATCTATACTCTTGTATTCCCTGATTCTCATTATGCTTTTCTATATATCACCCTGGAAGACTTCCTCTCTTATACTTCATACAAAAGGCAAAAGGGATAGATTCATGGATAAATTTGACAGATCAATTGATGGATAAATGAGCATATATACCTACATATACATAAGTGATATTTATTGTCACTCTGTATTAAGTAGATAAAGTGTTATATGCTCTGGCAAAGTGAATTAAATACATCCAAATGCCTTTAAATTTTCTGTTAAAATACCAAAACATTTACACAAATAATTTCTAAAATTCTGCAAAAACTAGATATAGAAAATATATTTAACAAATTTAAAAGCTGGTCTAACAAATACAACTCCCGAAATGATCAGGATACATCATTCTACTAATTAGGGGGAAATCTCCCGTTGTTGAAGCTTATAGAATGAATTCCTTTTCTCAGTAATTTAAATGACAAGTGGTGCATATTTAAAGGCAAGACCATAGAAGTCTTACAGGTGAAAAGATGAACTTTCCCTTTACATCCTTGAAACCAAATAAAATGAAAGTCAGACAGACTTTTGCCATTACAAATACAAATCTGTATTTAGTACTCACCTCTAAAGTGTGCATATTTTTATCTTAAGTACCTAAATACTTAAAAATATATTGCATTTTAATAGATTCCATCTGAGCTGGTTATTAAATATAGTTCACTATGAGATTTAGTCATCTAGAAAGAAATTTAATATAAAGACCACGCCCTAAGGAGAAAATACCACAACTAGAAGATTTATTTGGAAAGCAAATAAATTGAATCCATATTATTAAAACCTAATTTCAAAGACAGCAAAATTTAATTAACACTTGTCATTCATATTAAGACAATTTTAAAAGATAAAGAACTGCATATATTTTAGCTCTTTTTACAACACACAAATATTTCATTCAAGCAAAAACAAATCCTGATTTAGAACTGTAAAATATCTTAAAATCTCCCCAAAGGGTCTATGTTTTTAAAAATATAAGTGAATTTTAATCTCGTAGAATATTAACTTTTAAATACATTATAAATCTGAAAGAAGAGATTGTTGTTTACTACTGGAGCTATTAATGAGACTACTAGTAACCATACCTATAATGTAATTTGCAACAAAGTATTATAAATTTTCTACTCTCTCTAAAGTGTTTATTGATACGTCAGAAATCCTTAATATGGAGATTTTAAAAAATCTATGTATTAAATATCCATAGGCTTATTAGAGAAATTTTGATTAATTATGTATAGCTGGAATTTTTTAAGCTTATTAAAATTATTTTTGTATACATTTCATGCTCAAAATTTTCTTGACTTCTACAAAGTTTATTAAATGAATATATGTGATTAACTAAACATTTAAGTGTGAAACTCAATATCTGATAAATAAAATATACACAGAAATTGCAAATAAAGTCCATTGACTTTTGGCCAATCAAGGCAGAATCTCTTTCTGCATTGTAAATATTAACAATGAAAATGAAGAAAATAAAATTTATGATTAGCTAACTGTTCTTTCTGCTGTGAATGTTATTATACATGTATAATGTTATATATATACATATACATTTATATATATATACGTATATATATATTTATTGAGTTTAAAACTAGATAGATGGATGATGGATAGATATTTAACTAATCACAAAAAATATATAGTATGTTTCCATCACTCTAAAAAGTTTTCTATCTCCATTTTGTAGGCAATCGATTCGACCATACCCTTAGCCTCTTTTGAGTATTGATTTTTTTCTGTCCCTATGATATTACCTTTATATCATATAAGTACATTTATGCAGCATGAAGCCATTTATGATTGTCCTTTTTTTACTTAGCTACTTTACTTTTTCTTTACTTAGGCTTTGTGATTTACTTATGCAGTTGAATATGTGGGAAGGGTATTCCTTTACATTACTTACTAGTGTTCCACTGTATAGATGGACCATATATTGTTTGTCTATTCACCAGTCGATGGATATTTGGGTTGCTTCTAGATTCTGGCTATTTGGATTCAAAGTAATATTAACATTCACATATAGGTTTTGTGTGGACATACGTTTTCACTGATCTTAGTTTTCTGTTTCTGTGTAACAAGTTAGCACAAACTTAGTGACTCAGAACACACATTTATTATTTCAAATTAATGCCATTATTCTGTGGGTCAAGAGTCTGGTACATTTTAATAAGATCTTCTGCTCAGCATCCCACTAAGCTAAAATAAAGATGCAGGCAGGTCAGGGCTGTAACGTCATCTGAGATTTGGGGCTCTCTTCCTATCTCATTAGTTGTTGGCAGAATTTAGTTTCTTGAATTGTAGGATTGAAGACCTCACTTGCTGGCTGTTACCAGGGGCCCCTGTCTACTCCTAGAGGTCACTCACATCTTCTTGCCACATGACCCCATCCAAGATACAGCTATTTGCTTCTTTGCAACAGCAAGAGAATGTGCCTCTCATGTGGAATTTCTAACTTTAAAGCAAGTCTTATAAAATACAATGTAGTCAGAGAAATTACTATTCCATTACTTTGGCTACATGGTATAATCTAATTAAGAAAGGGAATATGTCATTATATTCACTGGTTTGCCCACAGTCAACCTGTAGCATTTTGAAGAAAACAAACAAACAAAAAACTCATACATGCATTTTTTTCCCCAAAAGCAATGGATGCTGACTGGCATTGGAGCTTCATAAAAGAGATCAGGGACACAATAGCTCATCCTTCACTGATTCTTCCTCACCAACCACTTGTTTATGTAGTTGGAAAATGAAACTTTTTAAAATATATAATGTAAACTACAGGAAGTAAAGCTCAAAGACATTTTGTTTTATGGTAGTTAAGACCAAAGGTAGACTACTTTCTACCTTTCAGAGATTCTTGGGGTGGGAAAATATCAGGGATGTCACTGAGAAGAATGTATTCAAAGCTGAATTTTGACAGTTTTGAATACATTCACATTTAAGCACACATGGCTTGAATGTGAACAATTGATAAACACTGATCTAAAGTCAACAAGTAAACTTTATGACACTGTAAGTAGGCTTTGTATACTAGAGAATAATTAAAAGGACGAGATAAAATTTAAAAGAACACATTAAAAGGACTACACAGTCTCTCAGACAATAAATATCCTCAAGTTTTTCTTTAAATGTACCAATTTTTCAAGATTTTCTTGAAAACTAAAATGAGATTATGTGAATTGACATTAATTTTTAAGTGATATGTTTTGGGTACATATAAATTTCAGAATACTTTAGTCATATATATTCACCTAAAACAATAGAATAATTGGTAATACATTCTTTGTAGATGTGGGATTTGAGGGGGACAGTTGAATATAGTTAACTCATGATTAAAGTGAATAAAAAGAAAAATATTTAAAAGAAGAGGATGTATTTAAAAGTAAAAACCTATAACTTGAGAATTTTGGAAGTGTGGATATTTGAAAATAAATGTGGGACATCTTATTAATTTGTGTTTTCTAGCATCTTAGTGACTGGTCCAAAATCCTGTTTTTTTACCTGCCAACATCTAAAGGCCCCCATCTATTCTCTAAAACTGTAGGAATCCCCTAATTCCTAAGAATATGTCCTATGATTATTTGCTTCACCTAGTGCTTACCTCAAGGAATAAAGTGTGATGCAATATTTAATGTCTGTGCAAGCCAGATCAGCTGAGACTTACCTTCCATTTGGAAACTTAAGATAATGTAATTTAAGACTACAGATATATTACCTTGAGCAAATCTGGTACTCTCTGCAAAAGTTCTACCAATCTCCGAACTTCTAGTAAGTTTTAGATTGTCTGCCTGTCTCTTTGCATGTGTTTAAATAAAGATCTTGATTCATCTCCTTGAAAGGCACCAGGTTAGCCCTTTTGCTGATTTCTTTAAAAGGGCTGGTCATATGAATCCACCTGGGCTCGGGCACAATGGCTCACACATGTAATTTCAACACTTAGGGAGGCTGAGGCAGGAGGATTGCTTAGCCCAGGAGTTCAATACCAGACTGGGCAACAGGCTGGTAGAGATGGTGAGACCCCCCCCAATCTCTACAAAAAATTTTAAACATAGCTATGTGTGGTTCTATCTACTTGGAAGGCTAAGGCAGGAGAATTGCTTGAACCCAGGAGGTCAAGGTTTCAGTGAGACATGTTTGTACCACAGCACTCCAGCCTGGGTGACAGAGTAAAACACTGTCTCAAAAAAAAAAAAAAAAAAAGAATCAGTCCATTTGTCAATTTCACTGAAGACTGGATGTTTCACAGAGAAATTAGGTTCCAGACTATAGAACCCTCTGCCATCTCATTGGTTTCAATACCATACTCTGCCACCATCTGAAGAAATGCATCCTCTCTGCACTGTGCCCAACCCCAGGAGATGCAGAGATGCAGTCCCCTTCCTCCCCTTCCTCCCTCTTCCTCCCCCTCCCTCTTTATCCTCTCTCTCTCTCTCTCTCTCACACACACACACACAAAGTGTGCTGTACTCCTCTATCTTCATTCCTTCCCCATGCATTCCCCACCTTGTCAGTGATTCTACCATGTGAGATCATTACCGATTCACAAAAGTCAGAACCATTTTCACAGATGAACATCTAATCTGCTTTTTAAAAGCCTCTGTGGGAAATAAAGTCTTCAATATACAACTTTACACTCTAAATGGTTTTGCTAGCAACTTTTCCTCTCTTAATAAGTTACAATAAATGTTGATTCTGGTTTGTGACAGATGGTTCATCTCTAAGAGCCCACAACAGTGAATTAGATGTTTAAAATAAATTTGTGAAAAACAGGCACCAGGAGAAATGCATCCAGACTTTGTTCCACAAAGTCTTTTCCTAGATTGTCATATAAGTATGCATTTGTGTGTGAATGAATCAAAAATAATTTCGATCTATCATAAATGAGACTCTCTGCAGGAGTCCCCACCAGAGAATATATCTGTCCCTACATGCAATTTGAATTGCTACTGAATGTAATTCAGGACCCGTTTGTGATATTTCATTAAATAGCTAGACAGTTTGTACTTGCTAAAATTGGCATATCATTTTCAGATCACTCCTTAAATGGTTACTAAACAAAAAGAATAAACTTAGGTATTATGTCAATCAATTTTCAAAAGAATCCCTGATGTTTTCCACTGTGTTAATGCTATTTGTTATCTCTGATTACTGTTGTAGTTCACCAACATCTCATTTGGTTTTTAATCCATCTCAACTCTAATATGGGTCACTTGGGGCAAAGTTGACTAAAGAGAGGTAGTTTACAGCAAATCTCTGGAGGAATCAAAAAGGTACAGAAACATGATTTGTTTTTCACCCTATACAATAAGTTCTCAATCAGAAATTAACTTTACATTACAAAAACAATGGCTTGTGGTTTGTTTCATGTGGGTTTTAACATATTTATTTTCTCTAGGCACAGTTACTTTAGAGCTCTCAGCACATTGAATCATTCTGCTTTGGCACGTGCTGGAGACTGTTAAAGGGAAGAAGAACAGTATATGCAGCATAAAAATCAGAAGGAAATTGAATTAGTAGTATAAATATGATATTATCTCTGACATGTGCTGTGACCTTGGAATAAAAAGAAAAGGGCAGAGTTTATTTAATTTTTCAATTGGTTTCATTTAAATTTCCCCTGCTCAACAAATATAATTCTGGAATATAGTATGGCAAAGAATCAGCCCACTGATTATTTCACACACTCTCTAATACTTGCAAATCTTTTTGCATTTAGGTGAGGTCATGTGACTAGTTCTGACCAATTAAATCACACATGTCTTCTCCAGAAGACTGGTAATTAAGTACTTCCAGAGCAAAGTACTTAATTACCAGTGCAAGACTCTCTAGTATCTCTTCACCTATTGCATAAATGGGAAATTTTCCAGACAGCTCACATAGAAAGTGATAGAGCCTCTGTCAGCCAGGGTCACTGACTGTGGATCCAACCCCCCACCAAATCCCAGCTACTAATTTGCATTATATATGTTCCATGGGCCAAAATTGAAATTGTTTAGCCAGGCCATTAAGATTTTAGAATTAATTAATTACTTCAGCATATAGTAACAAAACTGAAAGAATAATGAAATAATTGTAAGAACAATACAAAGAGAAAAGGGTTATTGTCCCTATTCATCCCTCCCGAATAGAAGCATAACGTAGAAAGAAGAGTGAGTGGACATTTTTTGTTGTTGACATAGCCTATGAACACAACGTTAATGATAAAGGTCAGAAATAACACCTATAAGGGATATTTACATATATATACATTCTGACAACTACACATATTATTTCAAACATATCCTAAGTAGTCTATATCCTGTTAATTTAAGAAAGAACTGTTGAAAATTACTATATACCACATTTGCAAGCCTCTTTTTCTGAGTAAATGAAATCCTTAGTCACTAAAGCCAAACTGTCCTTGAAGACATTCCGTTTAGCTGCCTATCTTCAACATCATTTGACAGATGTGATTAATTAAAAGATGTCGAGAATTGTTATTAAACCATACAGGTAAGCATCCAGAGAACACTTTCCAGATGGACTTTTGTGAGTCTAACATAAATTTTTCATGGAAAAAAAATTTGCTCTGTCATCAATCTACTATTCCTGACTACAATAAGTGCATTCTTCCCTTGTCTCAAGTGTTTTATTAATTATTTGCTGCCATATCCCCAAATGATTTTAGTAGATGTTATTTTTCAAAGTTGACATGATTTGTGATTGAAAAAGGCCGTTTATAATTTTCTATAGCCAGTGGATTAAAACACCTGTTGCCTTTGGTGACATGCAGTGTCCCCAAATCCATATATCAGAAGAATAAATGAACGACTGTAGCAAAGTAGAAATAACATATCCAAAAATGCTGATGCTCTAAAAATAAAATCCTTCACCAGGCATGGTGGCTGACACCTGTAAATCCCAGCACTTTGGGAGACTGAAGCAGGAAAATTGCTTGAGCCTAGGAATTCAAGACCAACCTGGACAACACAGTGGGACCTCATCTCTAAAAGAAAATAATAAAATTACCCGGGTGTGGTGGCACACACCTATAGTCTCAGCTACTCATGAAGGCTGAGGTAGGAGGATTACTTGGGCCCAGGAGGTCAAGGCTGCAGTGTGCCATGATCACACCACTGCACTCTAGCCTTGGTGAGGGAGTAAGACCACTTCAAAAATTAATTTTGTAATTAATTAAAATAGAAATCCCTATACTAGTCTACAATGCAAAGGATACAATGGCACAGTTGGTTGGTGATGAAGAGGTCACGTGAAGTGATCTGGGTCAAGCATAAGCCTACGTTTCCCTAGTATTTTGTGATTTGAGACTGAGCAAGTTTAATCATTCCTTTCAGATAGCTGTTAGAAGCTGAGTTTTCAACATTGTGGAGAAAGCAAATCATCAATTAGATGAGTAAAAACTAATGTAACCAGAGAAATTGAGAGGAGTGAGCCACTGAGGGAACTCTTCTAGAATTTCAGTTTCTAGTTCCACTATTACTGAGGCCTTGGATTTTAGTATCATTGTGCAACTGAGATTTTAACAGGATCACTCACCCCTTAAGATCTAACGGCAATAATTTTTTTAAAGATATCTAGCTAATGGGTTTAAACCCTAATTCCACTATTTGTGAACAATTCAAAAAACCTCCCAGGATTTCCGTTAATCACTCAAGACTCAAGAGATGGAGGACAGGACATGAAAGTGGCTTCAACTTATTTTCACATTCATCTCTGGTGCCTTAATTCTGTTGATATTTCTAACTAACGATGTCCTTCTCTGATTTGTATCAGTCCAGTCATGGAATTCAGCTTCAATCTCTTTCCATAATTATTTCAAACAATTAAGCAAACTTCATAAAAACTATAAGAAAATACTCTGACTCTAAAATTAGGTATTTGCATGTATGACAGATTCTACTGAAGATTTGAGTCAGAATAGGATTTACAATAAAGAAATAGAAACAACATAATTTTTATCATTAAGCTTCTGGTAACCCCATTCCAGGATTTTTTTTCGCTGACCCTGTGGCCCCACTTAGAATTGCACCTTACCCCATACTGCTGACTCCTTGTCTTCCTCTATTCCATCTCCCTCTTTTCATCTCCTTTCCAAGAGAACTATAAATTATCCTCAGAACACTGCTTTGAAATTCAGCTCAAAGCTCAGATTTGCATTTTCAAATCCATCAAAGAACTCTGTAGAAAAGAAATTAATTTAACAGTGTCCTCCCTTTTTAGACAATGATTGTTTTAAACAGCAATTTTTTCCACCGTCACTTCTGTGATAAATTTGTCTTTTTGTTTATGGTAGGTCAACCTTCAGAGTTTCAGACACACAAAGGCATAGTGCATTGGAAAAGATCCATGTGGATTAGTAAAATATTTACATAACTTCTAAGTGAAACTGTTTTCAACTAAATGCTACACACCTGGTTTGGGGGAGCAAATTGGTAGTAACATGACTGTTCCTTATAATATTTTTATCAAATATTTTTATCTTCAAGAATATATGGCACTTTTAGCCAGAGTAACATACGGTTGGCAAGCAGAAGTCTTGGGGGAAATGCTTTATTTAACAAGGATAATAAATATTGAAGTAGATGGAAGTGACATAATTAAATGCTATGCTTCTAGATGCCTTTAAGAGTTAGATTTTCTGCAATATTATTGACTAACTACTCATTTAGTCAGTGTATTCGTCTGTTCTCATACTGCTATAAAGAACTATCCAAGACTGAGTCATATATGAAGAAACGAGGTTTAATTTACTCACAGTTCTGTAGAGTAAGCAGGCTGCACAGTAAGCATCACTGGAAGGCCTCAGAAAACTTACAATCATGGAAGAAGGCATAGAGGAAGCAAGCATATATTATCTGACAGAGGAGGAGACAGTGAGAGAGAAAAGCAGGAAGTGTACACACTTTCAAACAACCAGATCTCATGAGAACTCACTATCATGAGAACAGCAAAGGAAAAGACCACCCTCATAATTCAATCTTCTCCCACAAGGCCCCTCTCCCAATATGTGGGGATTACAATTTGAGATGAGATTTGAATAGGGACACAGAGCTAAACCGTATCAGTGGGTAAATTTATTTTTTATAAAGAGTAAATTAAAAGGTGAAATTTAACAGTCCAGACCTAAATTACTACATTGCCTGAACTACAGTTATCTGGACAGAAAAACATATTCTAGATGTCTAATTATGAGTACTTCTCCATGGAGACTTCCTCAAATAAGTAATGTACTTCTCATTTGAAATGTCTATTGTATTTTTATTTAAAAATACTTAAAATGCTTAATTAATATCTCCTATGTAAGATGTGTTGACATCGTTCAATCCTTTTATTTGAAACTCTGCATTCTCCCTGAAATCAAGGATTAAATGCATGAAACGCAAATAAGAGGCTAGAGGAGAAAACATACACAGTAAGAGAATGACTTCATCAGTACAAAGGGCCTTAAGGGAAAATGCTTAATCAGCATTAAAATGCAGTGTAGCATTGCCAGGTATCCGCCATGTGTCTATCTTTACATAGAAGAGGTGAAGAGCAGTTCCAGCAAAGGCAACATTTGAAGCTTCCGGTTCTAGATTTATTGTCACAATCAGAAACAGATTCAAAAATCAATGTAAAGAGTAATACTTTATGGGAGGTTTGGCGGAAATAATGATGTGGCCTACAGATCCCCTTTTCAGAAGAGACTCAATGCTCAGCTGTGAAGAATGTGGTAAGCTGATAACCTCAGCTGTTAGTTCCTTGAAGGTCTGACTTAGCTTCTGAGCCAAGTTTAATCGCTTATGTTGGCTCCCAGTCAAAGACTGATTAAAGCTAACTAAAATGGACTATACCCAACTCAGCTTTTCTCTAATAAATCTTTGCTCCAGAGCTCTCTCTACCAGGCTGGCAGAGACATTCTTAGTGTTGGATAGTACTGTGTTTGCCTCTTTTTTACTCCCTTTTTCTTTCATGGGTTTTTCCATCCGGTGTACTTTATGCATTTCTAGCTTTGTTGCAGTATCTGATTTCCAAATAACTTAGTGGGCATGATTTTACCAGGAATGGTCCGAGATTACAGGCATTAAGATAGTGTATGGGACTGTCACTCACTCCCCAGCTGGCAATGTAGACTCCATCCTGAGTGGCAAGTGGAGCATAGACAACCAATTGTTAAAATGTTCACCAGTAGCCACCTGGGAAACTATGCTGGGGAAGGGCTGTTCCCTGAATACAGTGAAGATTCAGACATTTATACAGGGGAATTGGTAATAGAACCATAATGGAATTAAATTATTTTTACTAAGTTCATTACTTCCTTAAGATGGATATAAAATGCTAAGAGAAATTAACAAACAATCAAAAGCTGTGAGAGCAAGAGAGTTTGTTTAGTAGCTCACAAGAAGCTCATAAAATGGGCAAACAGAAAAAAATGAAGCTCAAGACCAGTATTTGGGAGTCAGAGATGCTAAACTTCAAAGGCAGTTAAATGTTCAAGGCAGGGCTCTCATGCCAAAGTCAGGTCCATAGTCAAGTAATACTGGGATGCTGTCACATGGTAGAGGGACATGGATAACCCTGATGCTAGTGACTCCCCACCATCCTTTGAATCCTCTCAATGTACAGAATGGTCTCACTCTTCCCCACTAACAACTAGCATTCATCCTATGTGTAAAGACTATACAGAAATTTCTCCCATCCTTCCACACAAAACAACATATTCTCTCAGGAGATTTCCTGGTCTCTTCACCTGGCTATCAGACCTATAGCCAAGGTTAATGCAGCTAAGAAGTGTGGGGGCTAATGAAGGAGAACATAAAATATACCCACAAAGGAGATATGCGATGCAGCAGGCAAATACAATAGAGCCCAGGAAGTGCTTGTGAAACTGGATCCTGAATGTACTCAAAACGGTGGGACCACATACTGAATAAGGAATTTACTGACTTGGAGACACCCTCTCTAGATATAGGATTGAACACCCTCACAAAAAACAGAGATAATATTAGTACAAATTTGTTGCTTGGATTTCTATTAGAAGCCTGGAAAAAGTCATGACCCAGGGTGAGTAAGGTTGAAAGACCTGAGTTTCTGTGGCAGATGCTAAATGAAGGGATTAAAAGGCTCAGGGATTAAAAGGACAGCTAGAGGGGTTATTGATATGGTTTGACTCTGTGTCCTCACCCAAATCTCATCTTGTAGCTCCCATACTTCCCACGTTGTGGGAAGAACCCAGTGGGAGATGATTGAATTACAGGAGCAGGTCTTTCCCATGCTGTACACATGATAGTGAACTAGTCTCACAACATCTGATAGTTTTAAAAATGGGAGTTCCCCTGCACAAGCTCTCTTTTTGGCTGCTGCTACCCACCCACGTAAAATATGACTTGCTCCTCCTTGCCTTCCACCATGATTGTGAGGCCTTCCCAACCATGTGGAACTGTAAGTCTAAAAACATCTTTCTTTTGTAAATTACCCACTCTTGGATATGTCTTTATCAGGAGCATGAAATGTTATGTGAGGCCACAAGACCCTCCAAAAAAGTATCTTTCTTGAGAAGAGCTAGAAGACACATTGTTTACCAGGATTATAAGAAATGGGCAGACCTGAGCATCATTGGCATCACTAAAATGGTCAGTGATCGCTCTCCTGTATGGGCCAGGGCTGATGGTAAAGGCTATCACAGAAATTGACTTGCTGTTAGCAAAGGTAGGAAGCAACAAAAGCAATGTAGTGTGGCCGAACTAGCAGAAGTCAGAGTTTTATAAGTATTTTAACAAGCAACAAAATCAGAGCGCCCAGTAGAGCATTATGAAGTTGGTAAATAGAATATGGCACTTCCAAGGACAAAATAGACAGGCAGTCATCAAGATGCTGCTTACCATATTATCAAAAGTGAGCAAGATAGAAAGTAGAATAGTGATTCTGTAGTGATTCTGCTGCAGGGAGGAAAGGGAATGGGCAGTTATTGTTTCACGGGTACAGCGTTTCAGTTTGAGATGATGAAAAAGTTCTGGAGACGGATATGATGTTGGTTGCAAAACAATGTGAATGTACTTAATGCCAATGAATTGTACACTTAAAAATGATTTAAATAGTAAATTTTATGTTATTTATATTTTGCTACAATAAGTAACATAAAAACAAGTGAGCAAGAATGAATGAGCAAAAGGCTAAAAGTGGTCACTTCAATAAAATGTCATAATTACTTGCCAGTTTCTGTGTCTGAGTCAAGTTTCAGGACCAGAACCTACTGACTAAAGGTCACTTTTAAACATTTAATGAATGTACAAGTGGTGGTTCATATATCATTTAGTTCACCAATATGGACCCCACAATAGCTAGATGGGTCCTCAAGGATGACTATAGGTTCAAATAGCATCCTTATCACAGCTGTCTTGCCAGGTGTGAAGTTTCACTAAAATGGATCAATTTTGATTCAGGTATACGATATGTAGGCATTAATTTTGCAAATTTTGTTCTTTTCTATCCAGTCAGAAAACAAGACCAGAAACCAAATTCAAATGCAACAGGCAACAATACACATATACTGTTTTGGTTCAGGACTAAGCTAACTCTCCTACATTTCATCATAATATAATCTCAAGAGATCTGGGCCATCTGAATATCCCACTAAATATCCCATTGATTATTTCAACATAAAATGATTGGGTAAGGTGAGCAACTGTGGCTAGAACACTGGAAAATGTGATGAAACACGCATGCTACAGAGATTGTAAAATGAAAGTTTTGAAGATTCAGGGAACTGCTACTTCTTTAAAGGGGTCCAGTGGTCATGGGCACTGAGACATTGGGTCTCCAAAGTATGGGACAGCTGCTGCATTTTTGCACACCTTACTACAAAGAAGGATTCACAGTTCCTGGTTCTTTGGGTTTTGGAAGAAACATATTCATTCCATACCTAAGAATAGTTTTGGGTTTGAGTGGGACCTAGAACACCTCTGGAATTCTCTGCTCAGTTTTCCCCTCTCTGGTACTCTGTCTTGCAAACTTTAGCCACCTTGGCCTCCCCACACTGTCTGCTCCATCTTCTCAACTCATGTCTGCCAGGCTTTGCCTGGGTTGCCCCTTGCAGCTTGAAACTCTCTCAAGGCCATAAGCTTGGATAATTACGATTCATCTTGATTGCTGCTGTTACTCAAGGATCACTGTCTGTGTGTGTGTGTGTGTGTGTGTGTGTGTGTGTATGTGTGTGTGTGATGTGTATATCACATATATGTGTATACTTATGTGTCATAAATATTCAAATACACATTATTAGTACATTTGTGTGTGTGTGTGTGTGTGTGTGTATATATATACATAATTTTTTTTTGAAACAGGGTCTCACTCGGTCACCCAGGATGAAGTACAGTGGCACAATCATGGCTTATTGCAGGCTCCACTTCCTGGGCTCAAGCCATCCTCCTGCCTCAGCCTCTCTAGTAGCTGGGACTACAGGCACAAGCCACCACACCCAGCTAATTTTTTTTTTCATGGAAACAAGGGTCTCACTATGTTTCCCAGGCTGGTCTTGAACTCCTGGGCTCAAGCAATCATCCCACCTTGGCCTTCCAAAGTGCTGGGATTACAGGTGTGAATCACTGTGCCCGGCCATTTTATATTTTGTTTGTTATTTTGGGTAACAGGGTAAATCCAGCCCATTAGTTCATCTTGATCAGAAGCAGATGTCTTCTCATGTCTTTAGAAATGTCAATTTCTCATTAAGATGGAAATCTTAGATTTTCTGTTATCTCTTTGTTAAAGTATCTCTCTAAATATTACTTCCTATTTACACTGTCAAATTAAAATCTCTCCAAGCATAGAGAGATAGTTTCATGATTCCCTATATTCAGACTGTCCTCTTTAAATATTAACTGGATTTTGAGGCTTTACTGCCCAATGCCCATGGGTGGCATAGGAAAGGTTACTTGTGGAATTATTTGCAGTGGATCCATCTTATTTTAAAGAGAGAAAAGGCATTTCCCCAAAAGAATATTTATAAACATGTTCTCTATGCCAGAGGAATAATAATTCCAAAGCTTCTGGCTCAGTGTATAAATGAAATTTGAAAATCCATGAGAACTTTTGAGACCCTTCCTATAGGACTTAATTGAAGCTTTTTAATAAATCTGGATTTAACCAACTACCACTTAGGTTTGATTCAATTAAATAACTGTATATGTATACTTTATTATGTATAAAGACCCACAGTGCCATGAGAAAAAATATGCAGGACCAACCTTTGAGGTGCTGACATCATTACTATATGGTAACTTAACTTCTATACAACGAAGCATGGTAAATGCCATAAATGATGATTCCAATAAACCTGTCATTGAGGATTAAATTAGCTCTCATGAAGAGATGTAAAATCCTAAATATGCCTTGTAGAGTTTAAATTAGAGATAACAGGACAAAGCTGTCAAGAAAGTGGAACTAAAATTAACCAAGATTCAAATGTGAGAATATGTCTGACAAATTCAAAGGAACATGGATACAGATAATTCAAGCTGTCTAGAGTGTAGCCTAAATGAATGGAGGTAAACTGGAAAAATGGAAGCCAGATATTCTTTGTTGAAGGCTTTTGTCATCAAGCAGAGGAGTTTCTACCTAATGACAAGAAGGAGATTCTGAAAGATTTTGAACTCAAGAATGACTATTGGTAAAAATGTTTAAAAACTACAGGAGGGTTAGCATAAAATGAAGTAGAGAATTGAGACATTAAAAGAATATATAAGAGACATCATAAAACAGAAAAATTAGGACAAAGTAAAGATTTTTTATAGAACATTTTATATAATATTCTGCTTTTAAAAAGTAAATAAAATTCTAAGGTAGAAGAAAGAGCCTCATTATAGGAAACAGATGTGAAGTAAGACTGGTAGCAGATCTCTGAGTGCTCTCAGTTACAGAAAAAAATGGGAAATCTTTAGAATACAAAATACAAATGTTTAATACTCAAAAATGCTCAACTTGAGAAACAAATTAAAATAATAAATAGAATTTTCAAATGTCAAAATATGACAAGACTGAAAATTTTCAGAGATGCACTTGGATTAAATTGTTCAAATGCATTGGCCTAGAAATTTCCCTTCAAAGAATCTCTTCTAATGAAACGAAAACTCAGAACAATGTCTATGTGAAGGCAATAAATGTTTTGAACGCTTAAAGCACTAACAATAGTTTTAATTGCTCAAGCATGGGAAAATGATACTTTAAACCATGAATAAACTCATTCTTCATCTTTACCCCTAAACCCCAGGGAATTTATCCACACAGTCACACCCATGTAACCATATTTCAATAAGTTTCATAATCTGTACCACTCACATGTTACAATGGGAGGATAGTCCCTCTCCACCAGATTACATGATGTGCAACATGAAGACTCTAGTACAACAGAGATCTCAATACAAATACATACATGAGACATACAGAAGAGAAAATGACATAGAAGAAAAACGATGAATACAAAAGTATGATTAGAAGGAAGGTTTCTTCTGTAAAAGTGAAAAAAAAACTGCTAATTAAGATCTGCCCATGTGATTTCAACATGCTTCTGCTTTAAGAAAGCTGTTGACAATACAAAAATAAATTAAATATGATCTTTACCCTCAAAAAGGGTGCTAGCAAAAGCACAAAAAACGTGTCTGTGAAAATATGTTGATTATATGCACTAATTGCTAGTGCATATTTAATGTACTAACAACTAGTACATGTAGTCAATAACTAGCAAGTTCCACTAAATAGATCAATGTCACTACACTCTATTCATATTCATAACCTCCCATCAACAAACAAATCATATGGCATCTATTTAGAAAAAAAAATCAAACAGCAATGTTTTAAGCAAATTTTTTGCAATTATTTTAAAGATTCTTTCATATTATACTTTATTGAGTAATACAATATGAATCAACGTTAAATAAATTGCCATATGTTACAAAGTCACTGACTTAAAGTTTAGAACTACATTTGGCATGCAACTCAAATTTATGTCTCTATGTGGGAAAATAAACTGCTTTACAAATTATTTTTTGAGGTCTAAGTACTGAATAATATTTGGTAGAAAAAAATGTTCTTTTCCCTTTTTTTAGAATAACAGAATTTTGAATGTATTTAGTATTTGTAGTATCAAAGAGCCTCATAAGCCTATCTATAATTTAAGTTGCAATCTCTATTATGTTACTTAGGTTAGTTAAGGTAAAAAAAAATATTTATTGTTGAATTTACCACTAGAAGCATTATTCAGATTAATATTCCATATGCATTACTGTCTGTATTAGGAAAAAATATATAAAATGTATAAATATATACACATAAATATATCATGTGTGTTTGTGCGCATGTGTGTGTGTGTGTGTGTGTGTATAGAAATTTCAAAACACTGCTCTCTAATTATAGATCTAAAACTAGAAGGATCTTTAGGATAGTATTTTAGTTCAGAATTTGCTTTCAGGCCAGAAGACAAGTGACTGTTTCAGAGCCACAAAGCTAGAAAGTACACAGGAAAACTTAAGGTTGTTTCTTTTTCTCTAATACAACACTATTTCTACTACATCATGACATCTCCCGGAAGTAAGAAGAGACTTAATATTAGCTTGTTTAGTTTCACTAAACAGATATTTTACATTTTTTGAATAGAAATTCAGTGAATTAGGTCCAGAAAAAGAGAAGATAATGTTAACATCTTAGTATTTATTATTTTATTATAATTTCTTCTATTATAAAAACATATTCACGCTCTCAAGACATATGTGGCAATACATGATATATTTACTTTAGAGATAGCACATGAAAATGTATTTCATGGAAACTATGGGTAAACACTAAACAATGACTACATTTACTAGCAGTTAGTGTATATAGTTAACATTAGTACAGCTCAGAGGAGATATTCTCCAACACTTCATTTTTAATCATGCCAGCTAATGGTAACAATAATTGGCATTAGAGAAGAAGGTTGGATTAAACAACTAAATTTACAGATACTGTTTACCAATGCTGTTTTGTTCTGTTAGTAGCTTTGAAAATGAATTTCAAATGTTACATCCAGAAAATAGTGAAAGTAGTTATAGAAGGGTCTTTTTCATCAAGGCATTATCCTACTTGGTATACAATGAATATAGCTCATTTCTATATATTTAATACATTTTCATTATTTTTAAAGTGTCATAAACAACTTTATATAATTTTTGAATTTTAGATGTCCATCATATTAATAAATTTGAAGTTTTCATTGTGTTTTTATTTTTTCTATATAGCCATTTGGAGATATTTATTTTGCTGTGCCTTATTTACTCTTATATGCCTTAATATTCTATTCCAAACTAATCACAGAAGTGTGTACATATTTATGTATACATACAGTGTGTTATTAGTAAAGCGTCTATAAAACTTTATCATGTCTTCCCAAGTATTTATCCTACCACATTGTTGTTGAACAAGCATTGTTAAACACTTTATTTCAAGAAACTCTCTAAATCTAAAATATCTTGTCAACTGATTTTAAAAATTACAAACACATTTAATGTGTATCACCATTGATGTTACTTTTTAAACTGAAGTCACTAATTTGGAATCATGTTTAATCTAACGAATTTTAGATTATCCCAAACATTTACGTTTCCTTCTTACAAAATAGGAATATAATTCAATGGAGAGCAGTAAAAGTCCTAGGTCCTTTCACAGACCCCTGTGGGAGAAATATTTCTTTTTCCCAAATTAATAATTCCCAGAAATTGGTGATATCAAGTAGTGCTTCCTTTTATGTAGTTGTTTAACAGTTGGGAGATCCCTCTTCAAAATGCATATATTAAAAGATAAAGGCCAGGCATGGTAGCTCATGCCTGTAATCCCAGCACTTTGGGAGGCCGAGACAAGTAGAAGACCTGAAGTCAGGAGTTCAAGGACAGCCTGGCCAACATGGTGAAACCCTATCTCTACTAAAAAATAAAAATACAAAATACAAAAAATTAGCCAGGCGTGGCAGTGGGTACCTGTAATCCCAGCTACTAGGGAGGCTGAGGCAGGAGAATCACTTGAATCTGGGAGACAGAGGTTGCTGTGAGCCCAGATCATGCCATTGCACTCCAGCCTGGGCAACAAGAGGCAAACTCCACCTCAAAAAGGAAAAAAAAAAAAAAAAAAGACAAAAAGCCACTATTGATCTCCAGTGCATCCCAATGTTTAGTGTTGACATAAGTCACCTGGGTATCCAGGTAAACTGCAGATTCTGACTCAGTAGGCGGGGGTGAGCCTGAAAGTCTACCAAGAGCTCCCAGGTGATGGTGATGTGGCTGCTCCATGGGCCATACCTGTAGTAGCAAGAAGTAAAACACATTTCCCTTCCTCTTTTCTTTAGGCTTTCCCCAACTCAGGTGAGTTTCAAAAGCCCTAGAAATGCATTCCTAACATTATTCAGTTAGAAATCAGAATGCAGTTTATTAGGGAAAATTAATAGTTGTCCTTCCTTCTAGTGTTATTTTAAATAAATTTGAAATTTTACCATTATACCATATTTCATGTTATGATAGGTTAAATAGGCTCTGCTTGACTACATTGCAATTTAATCACCTTTTACAGCCTTACCTCTTTGGGACTATAAATTATAAAATCAAAACAACTGATTTAATAATGAACTCTTGAAAAAATGCTGGTTTATAAACTTTGATTTTACTGTATTTTATAAACTCAAATAAGCAATAACACCCCAAATCCACCAAGAAAACAGCATGATGGGCCAGATAAAATACTATGATATATATTAAGTATTTAAATATATAGTCCATAAATGTACTAAACATAATTTATTCATATAATACAGAACAATTATGGAAAATAACAAAAAAAGGAATTGAGTTATAAAGGGATATATTGTCAGAGTTTATAAAATACAATTTATATAGCAATTGGAATATATCACATTTCTAATGTATCCTCTTAAAATGTTTACCTTAGTCAAATATATGTATTAATCCAATATTTATTGAATACCTCCAATCTAGATAATACAAATATAAAAATAAGGCACATTCCAAGATCTGTAGAATAAATCTAATTAAGATTTTAACAAACAATATCAATGCAATGTGAATGGCATAATTAGATTAGAATGACCAACACAGATGTGAGGAATTCTGCTTCCTAAAATCAGAGAAGGCTTTATTGTGGAGGTAGAATTGTCAGAATCTAGAAAGACAAGTGATTTCTTTAACTGAAGAGAGAAACAATATTTTCAAGCGTACAGAGAGTAAAAAATAGCTTTTCATGTTTAGGAATTAGCAACTAGGCCAGTGAGCTCTCATCCCTGGGCATCTGGAGTGGGCTGTGCAAGAGGACAGAGCTGGAAGGTAGATAACTGTCACAACCAGAAAGAATCCTATGCCAGGTTAAAAAGTCTAGACTTACTCCTGTAGTCTGAACCATTGGTTTTGACACTGGGTATATTATCCCCTAGAGTACAGAAAGACTTTCAAAGGACACCCAGGCAAAACAGTCAAAACCATATTTACACTTTTCTAAAACTGAGCTCAGAAAGAACCTGTATTAGTCTGGGTTCTCTAGAGGGACAGAACTAATAAGATAGATGTATATGTAAATGAGAATTTATTAAGGAGTACTGACTCACATGATCACAAGGTAAGGTACCACAGTAGTCTGTTTGCAAGCTGAGGAGCAAGGAAGCCAGTTCAAGCCCCAAAGCTGAAGAACCTGGAGTCCAATGTTCAAGAGCATGAAGCACCAGCACAGGAGAAAGATGCAGACTGGGAGACTAAACCAGTCTAGTCCTTCCAAGTTCTTCTGCCTGCTTTTAGTCTGGCCACACTGGCAGCTGATTCTAATCTATTGTGCCCAAACAGATTGAGCATGGGTCTGCCTTTCCCAATCCACTAACTCAAATGTTAATCTCCTTTGGCAGCACCCTCACAGACATACCCAGGAACAATACTTTGCATCTTTAAATCCAATGAAGTTGACACTCAGTATTAACCATCACAGAACCCATGGTAGTTTTCTTGCTCTCCTCCTTTTTTAAAAAAGAGAGACAACTACCTAGATCTTTCTCTGAATCAAAGACTATGGTTGATATAATTCCTTCAATGTTGAGAAAGTGACTGGTAATTCTAATAGCTGTATAACAAAACTGCTAACAAATTATATGCTTTCCATTGCCTGGATTTTAATGAGATTAAAGAGAATCTAATTGAGTGGTGTATGGTAGATGCACCTGACAGCAATAACTTGACTTGTGCATACACTGAAAATGACTTTGTATGGAAGATGCACCTGAATGCGTCCAGAGTTCTTTGCTAAGGAATCCAGGAGCGCTCAATCTGAGATTCATTTCTTATCTATGAGGAACATCTGAGGCCCTGGCCCTTCCCAAGGAACTTGGGCCATACAGGGCCCTTTGTTTCGTATTAAATGAAGGTTGCCAGGTAAAGTTCGTTACAGGGAGGGTGTTAAGTGAAAACGTCAATATGAACTGCAAGCCTTTTACAAGTGGTTGCAGTTCTGCCTGACTTACCACCACTGGGCCAGCAAGTCTACTATCCAGCCCACTGCCACTGGACTTTCTTTCCTGTATGCCTTCAATATATCTCCATGTCTCATTTGCTGCCTCTGGGTATCTTCTGCCTCTTGAATCTGGTGCCATCCCCATTGGGTGTTGATAGGGGTTCAGCACAATAAACTGTCACATGATATATTAACAACATATTTGATAGTAGATTGCCATGTGATTTTTGGAATGTGACTTTAGGACTCTATGAGGCCCACAACTGGATGATATTGCTCAGAAAATAGAAACAAAATACTTCTCCCATTCTCATCTACTTATACATTTGAACAAGGTATCACAGTATTTCCGTGATTAAAAAATATAGAAAAGGAATTATACTAGGCCCTGTCTCCTAGCAGCTAGTAATATTTACCCATAACTATATTAAATAATTGATAAAGATGAATAAATGTCTTTAAAAGACACATTGCCAATAACCAAGTAAATATTAATGACTTTTTTTTAAAGTTTGAACACTTTTGTCCTGGTGATAAAGGGCACTGAATGTTTACATTATCACACACTAATTTCAAAAATAGAAGTCTGGAGACAATATTAGAATTAAATGGAGAAATCGAAAACATACTAGCCACAATGTTCTTGCAATAATTTGGACCAATTCTACACAGAACTTATTTTTACAAAATTAGATAATAGTTAATTAAATTAAATAATTTGTTTATCTTATTCATATTAGTAATTTAAACTTTTTTTGTTTCCTGATCTAATCAACCTTGTGACAGAAATGGTAGCTTGAGGCTGTTTTTCCAAATAGACAAAAACATGTTAGTATAAAAACTACTTGAGAGTTTCAAAATATTTCTGTTAAATAGGAAGAAAGGCCAATTGATTTAATCTCTTTTCTCCTTGACTTCACTTGGCCTGGCACCCTGATTGAATGACATTCAAACTGTGGCAATGTACACAAAGTTTTTCTTTCTTGAGCTTGACTCAATAAAATGTCATCACTTTCCTCCTGAGTTGTGGAAAAGATTTCATCAAGTTACTGGTATAGTAATTTGTCTCTGTAACTTAATATCTACCAATTTAGATTTAAATTATCTGACAAATTATTTGCTTTATGATGCCTATAAAACAGTTCTAAGTGGTAGTATAAAGCTTAATAGTAATACAAAGCTGAGATACAGTAAATGAAGTACTACTAGTCTACAAGTAATGAGTAGCTAGATTGCAAGAGAATCTAGATTTGCCATCAATTTCCATGTGCAACTAATTTAGAAAATTCTGACTTGAAGCAATTGGCTATATTTCAAATATTCCTATCAAAGTCAATGAAAAAATTACTTAATGGGGTTTGTTTCACATATCTGCTTTATTACTCTATGGCTTGTGAGGAAAGTCTCAAAACAGGTTATTGTCTATATACATTCAGCTTCATTTGAAAAAAAGTTACCCTCAAATGATCATAAACTTGGAGACATGAATAAACTCAAAATCTGCAGCTAAAGTTTTCTTAACTGAGAATCTTATAAGTTCTATTGACATAAACTACAATTTTTAAGCATAACAGAATGTGTAAACTAATTTGCATGAAAAAGATCATAAGCTTCACATACAAAGTAGCAATAATTGTTTCAATACACTCAGTATTGGTTTTTCTACTAGACATTATGCTCCTCTGGCCTTTATCTTCCCAATAACCTCAGATGTTCAATAAATGTTGGTTGACTTGAATTGTCAGTTGTCAAGAGACAATGCACCAAAGTGAAGGCCCCAGAAGCAGCTTCAGAAGCAAAAGTGTAGTTCTGACGTTCTCCTGCCCTTCTGTCTCTCAGTCCCATTCTCCCCTGAGTCTAGCCATAGAAACTAGAATCCTCTTCCCCAGCCTGGGTCACAGAAATCAGACCCCTTTATCCCAAAGGGATAGGGATAATTATGCAATTAGGTAGGATGCCAACCACATCCAGCTCAAAAAATGATAAAAGGAAGAAAGTCCAAAAATCTATTTTGGGGATATATACCTTTAATATGATATATCCCTTAATGAAACTGACCATATCTATAATCATATTAAATGTAATTTGCCTAAATACCCCAATTAAAAGGCGGCAATTGATGTGTTAGACCAAAAAAAAAAAAAAAAACCATGAAAAACGCAAGAACCAACTACATGTTGTTTATAAGAAACCCAACTTAAATATAAACATTTAAATGGCTAAAACTAAGAATATAAAAAATATATACTCTGCTACCAATAACTAAAAATCTGTACTGGCTATATGGCCATATTAATACTAGAGAAAGTCAATTTTTAACAAAAATATTAAAAGGTTCATTTCATAATAACAAGCAGGTTATTAAAATTATATAATAATTCTCGACATATATATATACCTAATAACAGAGCTTCAAAATACATGCAGCAAAACTGATAGGCTGCAAGCAAAAAATAGACAAATCATCCAATATAGTCAGAGATTTTAATAACTTACCTCAATAATTGATAGAACAATGGAAAATTCATAAGAATATAAAAAATAAGAACAATTCTAACAATCAATTTTACCTAATTTATGTTTATAAAATACTCTATCCAACAGAAGCAGAAGCAGACTACACATTCTTTGCAAGTATATGCAGAAACATATTTTTGTCCATAAAACAAGTAACAATAATTGAAAAGAATTTAAGTCATGCAATGTATAATTTCTGAACACAGTGGAATTAAATTAGAAATCAATAAGAAGAATATATCAGGAAAATCTCCAAACATTTGAAAACTGAAAAAAACACATTTCTAAGTGACACATGGGTCAAAGAAGAAATTAAATAAAAAATTAGAAAGTACTTTGATCTTAATGAAAATGAACATAAAATATATAACAATTTATGAGAAGTCACTAAAGTAGAAATTAAAAGAAAATGCACAACATTAAATATCTAGTGGGATATTTAGTGAGAAAAGAAGAAAACTTTCAAAATCATGAGCTCATCTCCCACCTTAAGAATGCAATGACAATCAAAGTTCTAGCAGGATTTGTTTTTTGTCTTGTTGGGATTTTTCTTGGTAGATATTCAGAAGCTGATTTTGAAATTTTGATATAGAAATGCAAATGATTTAGAATATACAAAATAACTTTGAAAAAGATAAAGTTGGAAATATATACTATGGGATTTCAAGACATTAAAGTAGCATCCAGACACAGCCTCCAAATATATAAACAAATAATTTTTTATAAAGGTGCAAAGGTGATTCAGCGAAACAAGAAGAATTTTACCAACAAATGGTGCAGAAAAAATTGGTTACCTATGCAACCAATATGAACTAGACTCTAAAACTTAAACCATCTAAAAAAGTAATTCGAAATGTCATATATATAAATATAAAACCGAAAACTCTATAATTTCTATATGAAAACATAGAATAAAATATTTTTCCTTTGGATTAGGCCAAGATTTCTTAGCCATTATACCAAAAGCACAATACATAAAAGAAAAAATTAATAACACAAACTTCAAAATTAAAAACATCTGCTTTTTAAAGTACACTCTAAGGAAGAGGAAAAGGTAAACCTCAGAATGAGAAAATATTTATAAATTATGTAACCCATAAAGTATATCTACCTAGAACATATTTTTTAAAAGTTTAAAACTTTTAAAAAATTATTTTATTATTATCTTATTATCTTATTACTGAGTTTAAAAACTCAGAATGAAGACACAACCCACCGGTAAGGTACAGAAGCTTATATACAATTTTGAAGTTATAGAAAGTTATAGAAAAAAATGCAGCCTAAGAGCATGACCCAAAACAGGTTATTTTGGTAAAGTAGATTTAATGGCAACACAAGAAAGCAAGGAAATTCCTTGTGGGCCTCAACATCTTTACCCTAAAATAGTTCTGCTGAATTTCACACTGGCAATGTAAACTGATTGCTTATCTTCACAGGTGCAGGACAAAGAACAGAACTCAAAGTCATTCCTCTGCTCACCTGTGACAAATGCACACCTGATTGATTCTTGCACCTACTTGTTTATGTAGAAACGCAGATTCACTAAGCCAGACTAAGCCATAAGAGACTATTATCTTATCCTCTTCTCACTGATATAAATTATGTATTCAGTGAAAGGCTGATCAAAGACTCAAAGGAATGCAATCATTTGTCTTTTATCTATCTATGACCTGGAAGTGCCCCCACAACCCTGCCCCTACTTTGAGGGGGGCCTTTCCAGACTGAATCGAGGTACATCTTACACATACTGATTGATGTCTCATGTGTCCCTAAAATGTATATAAGTAGGCTGTATTCCAGCTGCCTTGGGCATATGTCATCAGGCCCTTCTGAGGCTGTGTCATGGTTGCATCCTTAACCCTGGGAAAATAAATTTTGTAAATTAATTGAGCCTTGTCTCAGATACTTTTAGTTCATACTTAAAGATGTGAAAAGCCAAATTTCTTCACAAGGAAAAAAAAATATATCCACTAACACTATGTGAATTACAAGTGATGAAGGAAATTAATAGCCACAGCAGTACTCGTGTTATCATTATCCCCAACCTAAATTACGTATAGTTTGATCTCTATTGGTATCCATGGAGTTTTTTATTATTTACAAACCTAGTAACCTCTGAACTTTTCATACATAAATATTTTTTCTTTTCTTCTTTTTCAGGCTAGACCATTTATTAAATTGCAAAATGAAACGGCTCATTTGATTAAAGCATATATTATGCTCCTGACTTAAAACAAATTGAGCTTTTAATACAGACACTAATCTTAACATGCAGCATAAATAACTGAAGGGTAGAAAGTGGAATGAAACAAAATGCTTAATTTACACAATATTACATAATGCATTGCTGAGGTAACCTTTGGCTTACAGAGTTACTTTCTGGAAGACAGAACAAAGTGCCTTAGTGCCATCTCCTGGCTAGTATGATGATCTTGAAGATGTGTAAATTTCAAGAAGGTCCCTTAACTTAATAAGTAGTTCATATTTACTAAAATGATAGAGGGGCAAGAAGCCTATAAATTTTTCCTTTAATGGTAATATTATTTCTTAAACAGAGGATTATGAAGATTAATATTTCTATACAAAGCTATTATTTTTCTTTTTACTTTTTAGTACCTTACCTCTTACATTATGAAATGTTGTAGTTTTAATATATATTTATATAATGTATATTTATGTAAACAGTTATAATTATATAACACATATTTATACAATTATATTAATTATAAATATATGGTTTATATTTAGTAAATAATAATATACACTGAACTTATAGGGACATGTATAAGTTATATCATGTTATGATATTAACTTCCTAATTAAACAAGTAAGGATTCATGCCTCATGAAAGCCTCTCTTATGTAATTTATAAAAGTAATTAAGTAGAATTGGAGGGAAGCTATCAGAATCACGTGCTGAGGATCTGACATTCCCATCCCTGCATTTTCTGTTCTTATATGAGGAAATGTTTTCCAGTGGAAAAGCTTTAATGACTTTATTTATTTATTTATTGTGAGTAATTGTTATCGAAAAGATTATTGCTATAAGCTCCACAGTCTCACATGCTCACATTTGGTCTATTTCTTCATATTTTTAATTCAATAGAGATATTACACAGAAGTGCATTTTATCATTTTTCCATTTAAAGCTGTGGATGCTTTCTACTGCTTTCCCATTAAATTACTAATATTTTACATACATTTTAAAAAATTATAGCAAACATATACTTAATGAAATACTGTTGCCTAAACTACTAATTAAAAATTGCTAAAATTGAATAAGCCAAAGGACTAGAAAATCATCAGTGAATATAATGTTCATGATGTAAAAATGTTTTTCTTTTTGTTCAAAGATGTACCCACAACATCTAAAACAGTATCTGATACAGAGTAAGTATTCAGTGTATATTTATTGACTTCTTAATAAAAGAGATAATTGGACAAAAAATGTATTGATAAATAATAAAATTAATATAAGTTAGATCTGGAAGTTTTGTTCTAACTTATTTCTTATATCAGAATATTTTCAATAGAATGTACATGTATAAACACATACTCACATACAATTCATAAGCTACATTAATTTACAAACAAGCTATTAATATAAAGTTATGTGTTTGGTCCTCTTCTTTTTTGTCTGCCCACTTCCTCTTAGCAATTTTGTTTATCCTCAACATTTTAAACAGCTCCTCTATGTAGATAACTCCAAAATCTCCATCTACAGCCACGCCCTCTCTTCTATACTCTAGACCCAAACCGCATATTTCAAACTTTCTACTGGATATGCCTGTATATATACCTAGTATATCTGCTAAGTGTACTTGTTCTACAAACACTTCAACCTGATTATAACATCAAGCCATCCTCCCAGCTAATAAGAGTTGAAATTCTATTATACTTCATATAAATGCCTCCCACTTCAGACAGCATACACACGCGCGCGTGCACACACACACACACACACACACACACACAAACACACCACTTTCCATTCTTGCTGTCATATGCCCAGTTAAAATACTAATTAATTTTCACTTAGCCACATTCAGTAATCAGCCTCATGGCTATGAAGACTTTGGTCTCTCCTCACTGCATCGCCTCCTAATTCCTTCTGCCATTTTAATCATTCTAGAGCAGCATTGTCTCAAAGTATCTTAAGCAAAATATTAGTTCATTATGTCAGATGAATAAAAGTCTCTGGCCAAATAAGTTATGGAAAAACTAGATTTTTAAAAAAGTTAAAAATCCATGTACTTACTACAGAGGTTAAAATATGCTAATGTGAATGTGAGCTTTCAACAAGAGAAAATACCATGCAGTTTTTCCCTCTCTTACTTGGAGTTTAAACTTTTTAAAGTGAAATCATCTCTTGCACCAATGCTCCATAGAAGACGCTTTGAAGAGTACTGCTATATAGCATCACTGTAAATACTTCTCTCCTCTGTTCAAAAAATAAAATTTGGAGAGTATACTATGGAGAGCATATTCCAGAACTCTGCTGTTCAGTAAGCCAACAACTAAGCAAGGTGTGGCTATTTAAATTTAAATTAATCAATGTTAAATAACACTTTAAAATTCAGTTTCTTAGTCATATTAGTCACATTTCAAGTGCTCAGTAGTCACATGGGGCTAGTGGCTGCCATACAGACAATACAGATACACAACATTTCCATAATCACAGAAAGTTCTATTGGGCAGTGTTGCTCCAGAGAAAGGCTAACTGAGTTCAACCATTTAGTTATTGTTTGACATAGGACAAGATTCTAAACTATTCAGGATCTCCATTCCCTTATTTATACACTAAGGATAGTTATAGCATCAACTCATAGAGCCAATTGTGAAGAAAAAGAAACTTTGTACACTGTTTGTGAGAATGTAGATTGGTACAGCCATTGTAGAAAATAGTACAGAGGTTCCTGAAGGTAGCACATGACCCAGCAATCCCTCTTCTCAGTGCATACTCAAAAGAAATGAAATCTCTGACTCACAAAGACATCTGTACTCACATTTTCATTGCAGAATTATTCAAAATAGCCAAGATATGAGATACGGTTTGGTTGTGTCCCCACCCAAATCTCATCTTGAATCCCACATGTTATGGGAGGGACCTGGTGGGAGGTAACTAAATCATGGGGGTGGGTCTTTCCCATGCCATTCTCATGAGAGTGAATAAGTCCCACCAGATCTGATTATTTCAAAAACTGGAGTTTCCCTACACAAGCTCTCTCTTTGCCTGCTGCCATCCATGTAAGACATTAACTTGCTTTTCCTTGCCTTCCACCATGATTGTGAGCACACCCCCCACCCCCAGCCATTTGGAACTGTAAGTCCATTTAACCTATTTTTCTTCCCAGTCTCAGATGTGTCTTTATCAGCAGCATGAAAATGGACTAATACAATATGGAAACAACCTAAATGTCTGTCAACAGATGAATGGATAAAGGAACTGCAGTACATGTATACAATGGAATATTATTCAGCCTCAAAAAAGAATTGAGAATTGGATTTGTCAATTGCCACAACATGCATAAGCCTGAAGGACATTATGCTAAATAAAATAAGCCAGATGCAAAAAGAAAAATATTGCATGATCTCTCTTATATGTAGAATCTGAACACAAACCAAAAACATTCAAGTATACAGAGATAGGGAACAAAGCAGTGGTTACCAAGGGTTGGACAAGTAATGGAGAGATATAGTTCAGTGGATACAAAGTAGCAGATATGTAGGAGAAACAAGTCTAGAGATCTAATGTACAACATGAGGACTATAAATAATATAATCATACTGTACGTGGGATTCATGCTAAATGAAAATTTAGCTGCTCTTGATACAAAAACACAAAAAAATTAGTAAGCATGTGAGATGATATGAGTATGTTGATTTGCTATACTATAGTAACTTTTTATTATCCATATAGATCCCATAACATCATACTGTATGCCTTAAGTATACACAATAAATTCATTTAATATAATAAAAAAAGAAATGAACTAATACATGTGAAGTATTTAGAACAGGACCTGACATAAGTAATAATAATTCAGTAGATGTTAAGCAATAGTATTCATTAGTATTATTAAAATTGTTCTTCATCACCTAGCGGATAAAAACCAAACTTTTTAATCTGCTATTCAAATCCTTTTTTGATATTTCCCACTTCTCTTTTAGCCTTTCTTTCTGCTATTTCATTATATTCAGCTTGGCTTCTTATCAAAATCTCACATCCCAGTAAATATAAATAGCAGGCTCAGTACCTTTGATAAAATTGTCTCCTTTGCTGGGAATGCCCCCTTTATCTCCTATCATTGCCACATTTAGATTTTGTTGATTCTTTAAAGTCAAGATCAAACATCACCTTCGCCGCAAAACAAGAAAGGAACTGTCATGCCCCTTACTCTGATGGTTTGCCTTCTGAATCTGTTTTTGGAAAACCCAATCTTGTTTAATAGTTATGTGTATGTATACCTTATTTCTTTTACATAGATTGTCCTATACACCATGCTATATCTTATATTCTGTGAAGATAATCAATAAGCATGTTCTAAATAAATAAATCATATTTTAACATAAAGACATTGGCTTCGCAGAGTTCAGCCCCTCAGTCTACTAAGTGACATATGCTATTTGCAACTGTATCCTCTATGATATTTACCGTCTTTACATGATTTAAAATTTACTCTTTAATGGACATGTGAATGCTAAGGAGAAAATGTGTTTTCCAATAAGAACAAAAATGGAGCTCAGAATAAGTTATTGGATCAACAGAATATTAAAATCCAATAAATCGTGTTAATATAAACATACATTTTACTTTTAGAAAGTGTTTTATCTTCAAATGATTGTTTCTAACAAATTTTATTCTGAAATAGAAATAAAAATAAAAGCAGTATTCTTGTTTGATATAAATCATTACTGAAATTTGAGCATATTTTCTGCCTGTTTTAAATGCTGGCCATCAAGTGACAGAGGGAAAATGATAAGAACATATTCATCCTGAATGAGCATAGAATGTAATTTCATGAATGCAAAACACTTTTAAAAATTTTTTAAAGTCAATACACCAATTAAAAGTGCAGTTGGGCATGAGTAATCCAGATAGCTAGCAATATTTATAGATGTAATCTTTACATTGGACAAGCCAAATAATATATCCAATGTATCAGAACTTTTTTATTGTTAGAGATCGATTAATAGGAATTTTCAACTGCTTTTAGAATGCATTCAATGTTTGTGAATGGAAAGAAATATTGTTTCCAAGAGGGCTTTAAAGTTCTCTTAAGGATGAAGACCCCACTATAACTTTACTGTGACAGTGATAGGCAGTAAGAGCTTAATTATTGATATAAAGATGTTAATAGTGGTAATAATTATGCAGCTACATTTCCACTATTTAAATCAGCTCTTTGTTTTACACATTTTGTTGCCAGAAAGCTGCACAGTTTAAAACCATTTAGAATTTTCATGTCCACATATATTAAATTCAGAAGGGAAATGGGTAATTAAAATTGATTAAAGATGTACTCTAGATATGATATCAAAAAAAGATTAGAGAGACAAAGATGCATTTATCTGAGTTACTAACATAAGTAATTTCATATGCAAATTTTTCATCACCTCAACCTATCATTTACTACTTAATGCAAAATAGTTTAATCAAAAGTCATCCTTTGCTTTTCTCTTGTCCCATCAAAGCTTTTACTCATCTTGGGCAAACACCTCAGAAAAAACAACAGCAATGAAAACTCTTGTTTCTATGTATTGAGCTAAAATATATATTAAGTCCTACCCTAAATAAAATTATAAAGTTAAACTTGGCACCCTTCAAATTTCCTAATGCTAAATGACTCTCCTCCATCAGAAACAGCAGCATCAGCATGACACTGAACACAATTTAAACTCTGTGTTTGAACTTTAAAAAAGAAAGAAAAAGTTCTAATACTCCACTGATTACTTCATTTTGTTGGGCTTAATTTAAAAGATTTAGACAAAACATATCTTTAGCCAATTTTATGAGACACATAAAAGGAGAAAGATGAGTAACTATAATAAATATAAGAAATATTACTTTATGGTGACAGATATTTTAACACAATTTACAGAATCCATTTTTATAACTTTAATTATTACAATTACTCCTATATATAATTTGGAGTAAAAAAATGTGTGTAATGTGATTCTGTTGGAATATACATCAACTCTTTTTTTAATTAAAAAATTATTATAATTAAGTAAAAATTACAGATTTTCTCTTCCACAAAGTTGGTATAACTTCTGAGACTGTACTCAATTGCATAGTTTATGAAGTATTTCTCCGAGGAAAATAACTTCATATTTGTTTTCCTTGCAGAGTTTAATTTTTAGAAAAACATCATTTACACAACAGTAAGTGACTGCTAGAGGCTACACAACTGAGAAAAATGATAGTAAATGCCAGATACCATAGGATTTGGGGAGATGGAGTTGGCTGAAATACACATAGTAGATTTCCAGGGAGAAAAGAGCTATGCAGAAAAAGAGCTCCAGACATCTGCACAGGGATCCTCCTGAGTATTTGCTGAGTAATGACAGGGCATACATACAGTTAAACTCCAAAAGTGGGGTAAAGAAAAACAGAGGAGTCTTAAACTCAACAATTTCTACACATTACATCTCCAACTGCTCAATATGGAGAGCCTTCAGTCATTCTCAAAGACATTCAAACATTCAGTGGAATCCCCAGAATGTTCAAAGACCATATATACATAGGGTTTGGGGAGGTATATACATATATATAAAAATATACATTTTATCATAGCATATATTCATTACATATATTATTGATATATATGTGTATATGTGTGTATATATCATGTATATTTATATATAAACATTTTATGAACATATATACAGAAAGAATAAGCAGTTATCTATTTAATAATTCAACCTCCAAAAAGTTCTCTAGGTTACTGAAATTCTTCCTGAGTTGCTCTTTATTCTACTGTTGTGTTTATGGGCTTTTTTCCTTTCAAATGAAAACAGTCTTGGTAAGTATAATTAAGCCAACAATGCCCTGGCCTAGATGAGTTTCTGAGATCACAGAATAAAGCCCTTTGTGCGATGTTGAATAGAAGTATTTTATCCTGACAATCAGGGAGGACCAAGTCTTCTGGTTCCAGACTATCTCTATCCAAAGGCAATTTTTACCTCTACAAATGTGATTAGATTACACTCATTACTAATGAAGAGAGCTTAAGAATTGCAATGTGCCACAGAATCAATTGTTAATTTCTAAATGGAGTTTTAACAGCATGTGGTCATTAAGTTTTTATAATTCTTAAATTAACTGAAAAGTGAACAAGTCAGTTCATGACCATTTTTTATGTCTATATGCCAATCAGCCAGACTAATGAATTTTCAAACAGAACTAACCATTTTCTGGTTTCCTACTAATCAGGATATTTACTTTCTCATTATATCTCATCGCATCTAGTCTAATCAACCTGTCTTGCTTCATATCTGAGACTCCATTTTCTGTGAATCAGTTTTTGTGTGCCAAAAATGTCATAAACGCCCTCTCCAAAATTTTAAAAGGACATCATACAAAGAAAAAAATTGCATAGCATTGCTTATAAAGTCCAGAACTATTGAAAATTGAATAACTTAATAAACAATATTATTTACTGAGTGTGTGCCAGGTGTATGGCACAATTCTAATTTTCCTGATTCACATCCAAATCTATAAGGGAAGCACTATTATTTTAATACACACTTTGTGAACGAGGAAACTGTGATGAGGCAATTTTGAATAACATTAACTAAGGTTATTTTTGTACTTAATAGCCAAGTAGATACAGTCACTCCATCTAAATTTCTCAGTGTTTAAAATATTATTTTGACAGAAAACTCCTCTCAAAACAGAAATTGATAACGACCGTTAATTCTGTAAGAAGATAAAAAAGTAGTTTTCCCACAGCTAATCAAATTGGAAAGTGGGGACTACAGCATGGTGGGTTTTTTTCAATCTGCTTTCTAAAAATCAACTCCAGATTCAGTTTATCCTTTAGGAAACCTGCAATCCATGGTGTCCATTTCACTGTCAAAACAAACTTTCCCAGCAAAGTAAATAAACTCTGACCAATTCTATCAGTTCTTCATCACTCAAGAAGGATTGCTTTCACAAGCGTAGTCTGATCTCTGCCCCAACAGTAAGAATATCAGACCATATTTATGCCAGAAGATCTTAAAATAATTTTAATGAAAAACATTTCCAACAACTGCAGTCTGATCTCTAATATTTGGCACCCTTTCTTATAGATAACTATCAGCATAATGTTGAAAAAAATAATGTTGCAAACAATTTAGAATGTTTCCAAATTTAAGACAAAATTAGTCTGAATTTGTTACAGATGAAGTGGTCTTAACAGTAGCTAGAGCTCTGATATTCATTGGAGCAACTCAAAGACAGAATATAATATTTTATGCATCTATTTGAAGATGAAAAAATCTTTAGTACATATCAAATTTGACCTCACAACGACTTGCAGACATACAAGAAGAATGCCAACTAAATTTTGCTAAAAGAATTAGATTTAATTTAGACACAGTGCAAAATAAATTCTAAAAGTTGAGTGGGGCCAAGCACAGTGGCTCACGCCTGTAATCTCAGCATTTTGGGAAGCTAAGGCAGGTGGATCACCTGAAGTCAGGAGTTCGAGACCAGCCTGGCCAACATAGTGAAACTCCGCCTCTACTAAATATACAAAAATTAGCCAGGTGTGGTGGTGGGAACCTGTATTCTCAGTTACTCTGGAGGCTGAGGCAAGAGAATTGCTGGAACCTGGGAGGCAGAGGTTGCAGTGAGCTGAGATAGCACCATTGCACTCCAGCCTGGACCGACAACAGTGAGACTGCATCAAAAAAAAAAAAAAAAAAAAAAAAAAGAAAGGGCCCACTGAGAACTATCCCAGCAATCCGACCATGGCTGGTCTTCCCTGGACACTATGAACCACACTTTCCAAACCTTCTTCACTCCCACCAACACTGACTGTTCTCCCAACTATGAGATGTTGAAGGAGGAGCATGAGGTGGATGTGCTGGGGGTGCCCCATAACCCTGCTCCCCCGACATCCACCGTGATCTATATCTGCAGTGAAACCTCCGTGCCTGACCATGTTGTCTGGTCCCTGTTCAACATCCTCTTCATAAACTCCTGCTGCCTGGGCTTCATAGTGTTCGCCTACTCCATGAAGTCTAGGGACAGGAAGATGGTTGGCGACCTGACCGGGGCCCAGGCCTACGCCTCCACCGCCAAGTGCCTGAACACCTGGGCCCTGATTTTGGGCATCATCATGACCATTTTGCTTATCATCCCAGTATTGGTCTTGCAAGTCTATCAATAGATCAAGAGGAATCATCCAGGCCAGGGGCTCTGCCTGTGACCTGTTTCCCAAGCGCTCCACTTCCATTCCTCACCTGGCCCCCGAGGTGAGTCCTATATCAGCCCTTTATCCTCACACACTTTTCTACAATAGCCTTCAATAAAGTGCACGTTTTCCTGGTAAAAAATAAACTAAAATAATAATGTGCTTTGAAATTTTTTATTGTGGTAAAATATGCTTAACCTAAAGGTTACCATTTTAACCTTTTTAACCAGTTGAATGAAGTATATTTGCATTGTTATGCAACCATCACCACTATCTGTCACCAGAACTTAATAATATGCTCTTTAGAAACCCTTGGTAAATATGAGGCAGAGAATTTTAACCATATTTTGTAAAACATTAATATATTGTGAGCTTAGAGTTTTGCTAAGCATAATATGAAAAGCAAGATATGTGAAACATGATTCCTGGGTTCATGCAGCTTACTCTTTGGCAGAGGAATAAAGAATAGTACATATGGGATAATTAGGGAGTAAACCTAGACAGAAGATTAAGAGATACATGTATACATACACAATATACAGATGGGTGGGTGCTAGAAGTCAGGCAATCAAATAAATGTTTGAAAAGTAATAAATGCCATGAAGGGGTGGGTCTTGAGGGTGACTGCAGAGAAGTATAGAATATTGCTAGGCATCAGGACAATGGTGGACTGATTCCAGGTGAAGGAAATAATATGACCAGGTAAGAACCCTAAATCTGTTTGTTCAAAGATTGCAAATCAACTGATAACAAGTCAAAGTTTACACTTACATTAAAGATATGTCTCACTTGAAAGTAAGGAATAAATCACATTTCATAAATCTTTTAGCAAGGAGCCAAATAGGTAAATAATCACAATAGTGTCATTTGTGGTTTGAGTCACATTGTCACAACAAAAATTCATAGATTGTTTCAAGTGAAGATTAGCCAGATGAGAGTTATTAACTTGCTAAGGGCTCTTCCTTGCAGCCAAAACATTAACCAGAGTTTCCTCTTGAATTGTTCAAAGTACCTGCACCCGGCATTCTCAAGACTGCAGACCACAATTTAGAGTTTAAACCTCTAGACCTCATCTAGGATGGGTGAGGGTCAGTTTCCTAGCACTGTGAAGCAGAGAAGGGTTGAGGGTTCTCAAGTAATTTCTCAAATAATCTTTTTCCCAACAGTTCTTCTCCCCATTCTCTTCCCCTTATCACTTTCAGGAACACAGCTGTTTGAAAAATCTGTAGTATACATCAGTTTGTTTATCTTGCCCCTTACTGATTTATGATTCAGATTTCATATTTTTGTTACTCCTCCTCCTCCCTCTTTGCTGTGTTCTTCTGTGTTTCCATCTTTTTTAAAAAGCCTTTTGCTGTTGAGAGAGTGTCTCAGAGTTGAGGACACTACCATGGTTTGAATCCGTTCCCTCCAAAATTCAGGTGTTGCCAATGTGATAGGATTAAGAGGTGGGCCCCTTAAGAGGTGACTAGGCCATGGGGGCTCCTCCCTGGTGAATGGAGTTAAGGCCCTTATAAAGGAGCCTTCATACAGCTTTCAGCTTGTTTGTCACGCCACGTGAGGACTTGGTGTTTCTACCCTTTGGTGCGTGCAGTGATAAGGTGCCATCTTGAACGCAGAGCAAGCAGCTCTCTTCAGACAACTGAACCTGCTGGCACCTTGATCTTAGACTTCCCAGCCTCCACTATGGTAAGAAAGAAATCTCAGTTTTTAAAATGAATTACTCAGTCTCAGGTATTTTGTTAGAGCAGAACAAACTAAGATACTCATAAGACATGACAACTAAATGCAATGTGGTGTCCAGGATTGAATCCTAGGACAGAAAAAGTACACTAGTAGAATAATTGGTAAAATCCAAACAACGTGTATAGGTTTTTTATTTTTTGCCACACTGTACCAATATTAATTTCTTAGTTTTGATAAATGTGTGATGGTTATGTAAGACATGAACAGTAGAGGAAGCTGAGCGAAGGGTATACAGGAACTCTGTACCATCTTTGCAAATTTTCTGTATATCTAAAATTATTCCAAAAAAAGTTTACTTAAAAAATCCCGGCCAGGCATGTTGGCTCACTCCTGTAATGCCAGCACTTTGGGAGGCTGAGGAGGGTGAATCACCTGAGGTCAGGAGTTCCAGACCAGCCTGGCCGGTATGGTGAAACCTCGTCTTTACTAAAAATACAAAAAAACAAACAAACAAACAAAAAAACGGCAGGGCATGGTGGTGGCGCCTGCAATCCCAGCTACTCCGGAGGCTGAGGCAGGAGAATCACTTGAACTAGGGAAGCGCAAGTTGCACCACTGCATTCCAGCCTGGATAACAAAAGCAAAATTCTGTCTTAAAAAAATTTGCTGTAGTTATGGCTGGATTCCAGGAAGGTAATAAAGATGTATGTGTTCAATCTCTCACTTTAGCCCAGAATTTGAAGTTCAGATATTAACCCCCTTGTAAGGTGAAAGTATAGATCTGTTCAAAGTTGCATTCTTTTGCTCTTGTGAGTTAAATATCAAAGGTTTTGGAGTTCTCCCTTGTTTCTCACTGGTTCAGTTGCATTAAGATGGTTGGAGACACCTGGGAGGAATTGGCATTCTTCTCACAGTTGCAGCCTAGAACGGGTGAAATTTCTTCAGGACTTCAGCGTATGTATTAGTTAAATGTTAAGTTTTTAAAACCAGGCTCTCTTTTAAAGCACACAAAGTAATAATGGAGCATGTAAGGTTTTTACATTAGAAGGCTCATCATTTAGAAAATAAATCAATTCTAAGCCTCTAGACCAGTTTTCACTGGTGAAATTATTCTTAGAATCCAGGTTGTATTGCTGCCAAAAAATTATGCCAGTGAAATGGGCAAATTTTACTTTTAGCTTCATTGTGATGCTGACCAATGGATGCCCATTTAATTTAAATTCTATTGGGAATATTTGCCCAGTAATTTTGGCTCTACCATGTTACGGGAAAAGCCCACTTAGGCATATGGCCTTGTGTCACAGACTTGGTGTTTGTGTAAAGTAAATTTTCAGTGGTGGTTGTCACAGTCCCCTGACAGTATCTGAGAGCCTTTTCCTTCTCCCTCAGCAAATTCAAAATAAAAAAAAACTTCATTTTCCCCTTCCTCTTTGTTTTGTTCACTGCAGTACTAAATCGTGTGTGCCTTCTGATTAGTGATGAGGCTTCCATCTTCTCTGTTGGACAGGCATCTTTAGCTTTGCATTATGGAATTTCTTAGGCCTAAATAACCTGTCTCCTAAGGAAGGTTTTTTCCCATATGTGATGAAGCCAGTCAGACCAAACTAGACTACATGATGGGGAAATGACTTGACCTTGTAGATTCACCTTGTGAATTATAGGTTACCCCTGTAATTTTGGACTGGATGATTCTTTTGTTGGAAGCTGTCCTGTGCATGTGGGATATTTACTTGCATTGCTGACCTCTATCCTCTAGATGTCTACAGTACCCACCCATCCCAGGTGTAACAACTGAAATGTCTAAAGACAGCCCCAAATATTCCTAGAGAGGCAAAATCATCTTGGCTGAGAATTACTGTTGCAGGACGTGTAGAACCGATGTCTTTCAATTTTATTTATTTTATTTTATTTTTGAGATGGAGGTTTGCTCTTGTTGCCCTGGTGGAGTGCAATGGCACAATCCAAGATCTTGGCTAACTGCAACCTCCACCTCTTAGGTTCAAGCAGTTCTCCTGCCTCAGCCTCCTGAGTAGCTGGGTTTACAGGCATGGGCCACCAATCCTGGCTAATTTTGTATTTTTAGTAGAGATGGGGTTTCTACATGTTGGTCAGGGTGGTCTCAAACTCCCAACCTCAGGCAATCCGCCTGCCTCAGCCTCCCAATGTGCTGGGATTGCAGGTGTGAGCCATCACATCCAGTTGTCTTTCTGTTTTAAAAGCACAAATGTTGTTCTGCCCACCTAGGCCGGAAAATGTCGAATCCCACTTGAGTTAATCTGGAGCGCCAGGCTAGCCTGTGGTCACATAATTCCACATTAAGCCAGAGTGACCTCCACCTCTCCTTGATGCCATGCCTTTCAAGTAGCAGTCATTCTTTGAATGGTCAACTGAAAGAATAAAAATATCTTGAGGCTTAAAACTTGGAACTTCTTTCCCAGGCCACAGCAGTTAAAGGCTATTCATGGTTGAGTTATTTTATAATTGGGTTTGTACAGCTCTATTTATTTCTGGGGCTATCTGGAAGTCAGAAACTGACTCTTGGCCAAGGTAAGGGCTAGTGGCCAAGTTAGTCATTTAAAATACACCAGTGCTAGCTTGTTTGTGTTGTTTAGTGATGTTAGGTTGATGGCTTACACCTGACTTAACTGGCTAACCAGCTTGGGCTACCTGACTAGTGGGACATAAAACAACCACTGGAAACGTCTGCCCGAGCTCTTATAAAACCAAGGCTCCTCACTGATATCCTGGTGATTCATAAGCTGGAGATAAAGTAGATTCTGTGACCAAGAAAGGACCCTTGGGAGTTGTACCTGGAGATCTCTCAGACCCTGAGGCTTGCTGGTGCTTATTTTCTCCAAGTGCTTTGCCTCCATCAAGCCTTGTGAGAGTAAGTTCTTTATAGCCTTTGTCCCTTCGATTCTCCAAGTTGTATAATCTTTGCAAAGACCATCTGTACAGCTGTTCATACCCATGTGACCTAGTGTAGGGGTACTAAAACCATCAGGGTAAAATCTCCTGCCTCTCACGGAAGTCTGCAGGCCATGAGAAGCCACTTTAAGTTTCATTTTGTTTACTTCAATTCTTCAAACATAGATTTTTTTAAAAACAAGTTTATTGGGATATAATTTGCATGCCATCAATTCACTCTGTGAATGTATACAATTCAGTGGTTTTTACTACATTCATAAGGTTGTATGACAGTTGCCTTGATCTAATTTCACCATATTTTCATCACTCCCTAAAAATCCTTGTACCCATTAGCAATTATGTCCCATTCCCTCTTCCCCACCTCTGGCAACAACTTTGTCTCTATGGCTATGTCTATTCTAAACTGTCTTAGTCTGCTTAGACTACTATAACAAAAGTATTGTAGACCAGGTAACAGAAATTTCTCAGTATTGAAGGCTGGAAAGCCCAAGATCAAGGTGCTGGCAGATGTAGTATCTAAGGGCCTTCTCTCTTGTTTGCAGATATCGCTCTTCTCCTTGTATATTCACATGCAGAGAGCAGAGAGCGAGAAAGCAAGCTCTGCATGTCTTTTTTTTTTTTTCCTCCCCTAGAGTCTATCCTGCTCAATCACATGTCTTCATAAGAGCACTAATACTACTTGTGAGGGTGGTACTTCATGACCTAATCACCTCCCAAAGGCCCCATCTCTTAGTATCATCACATTAGGGGTTAGCATGACAACATGTATATTTTTGGGTGGGATACAACCATTCTGTTCATAGCATGGACATTAAAAGTAGAATCATACATTATGGGCGATCTTGTTATTGACTCCTTTTATTTAGCTAATGTTTTCAAGGCTTGTCTGTTTGTAGCATATGAATGTAGCACTTCATTTTTACGGTTGACTACCATTCAGGTGTATGGATATACTACGTTTTAGTTATCTGTTGATGAACTTGGCTATTATGAATAATGCTGCTGTGAACAACTGAAAACATGTTTTCCTATGGGCATGTCTTATTCTCTTGCTCCCAAATATTCACAGCAGTATAATGAGTGGATATGCATGTCCACATTCTGATTTTTAAGATCCTCCTCTGGGGGTAGGGGAGTGAACATGGGGTAGAGAGAAGCCAGGGCTGGCTTCAGTTTGCAGAACTTCCTTCACTTCAAGAGAAATAATGGGAGTAGGACAAAATTTTCCTGCTTAAAATACTGTAATACCTTTCTCAAATTTGTTAAGATTTCCTCCTAGTTAATCTTTCAGTGAAAGGAAGTGGAAAAATAAATATTAACACTGCCTGGGCCAAAATCATTTAGTGGCACCCCATTGCCTACAGGGATAACGTGGGGCATAGTTTTCTCTTTGTACTGTTCTCTCAGTTTAATCTGTTCCTTTTTAGTTGGGCATATGGTTGGTCTTTTTTTTTTTTTTTTCTGTTACGTTACTCATTTTAATAATGGTTTCCAAAACAGCAAAACTTCCACATTCTTTACCAATAAAGACTTTTTACAACTTTTAGCTATGTCTGTTTGTCTCAATCATATCACCAATCAGATTGGGATAATTGTGCACTGAAATAAGTATGAAAGCTCTAGTTTTTTAAAACCAAATTTAATCCTCCTTACAGTGATTTGCTAGAAAAAGGAGCTTTCTAATTGAGTAAATTTAAATATGGAGCAAGAATTAGATGTTACTGTGGCGTTAGAGGTAATCTCATTGGTTGTGATAAAGGCATGGTAGTTATGTAAAGGGAAGTTCTTACAATTTTTGGGGTGTTCCACAAGCATGGGTGGTAAAACATGAATGGGATTTGCTTTAAAATGTTTCAGAAAGTGTATATCGAAATGGGAAAGATACTGATTAAAAGTGGAAGCCAAGTAATGTGTACATGAATATTCATTTTGCTATTCTCTCACTTTTTATGTATTCATTACATACAATTTATTACAAGTTTTAATGAATGTTAAAGTAAACTCATTTAATATAACACATTAGCTGTAAAGAATTGAAAAAATAGTAACTCTAAAATGACAGTGGCATCAGAAGATTTTCCATTCCTTCAAATAATCAGTTCTTAAACTAAAATTGAAAATTACAGATGCCTAATTTTGTAGGTATAACTTTTTAGAAAAAAATGAAGTTCAGTCAGTGGATCTGTATTTGAAGAAATCACCTTAGAGTCATTTCTAACATAGATAATGAATGTCCATTTACATACTCAAGAGGAAATATATTCAAGAATGTATGTATTTTTGAAGATTTTTCACCTCAACTTAAATATTTGAGAACAATTTTAGATATACAGGAAAGTTGCCAAGATAAAACACTCCCGTATACTTCTCAGTTTCCCCCCCAGTTACCAGCTTAGGTTACCATGGTATATTTACCAAATAAAAGAAACCAACATTGGTATATTACTATTAACTATATTCTAGGCTTTTTTTATATTTCAGTTTTTCCATTAATGCTCCTTTTCTGTTCCAGTATCCAATCTGGGATATCATGTTACATTTAGTCTACGGCAGTTTCTCAGTCTTAATTTTCATAACTTTAATAGATTAGAGTACTGGTCATGTGTGTTGTAGAATGTCCCGCAATTTGTGTTTATCTGATTTCCAGCCCCCACCCCCCCTCACTCCCTCCCCCACCATGATTAGACTGACATAGAGTATTTTTGGAAAAATACCACGGATATAAAGTCCTTTCTCATAATATTAGGTACTTGCTATCCACATGACCTCATTGGGTATGGTGGCCTTCACCAGTTGCTTAAAGTGGTGTTTGTCAAGTTTCTTTCATATTCTGTTGTCTGGAAGTGAATCACTAAGTCCAGCCAGTGCTTAACCCTGGGAGAGGAAGAGGGAGTATTTACTCATGTTATCTTTTTTTTTTTCCCTATACATAAAAGGAAGGCTAGTTCCTCCCCCATTTGCCCCATTTATTCAATCATTTATGTCAATATGGACTCATATTTATCCCATACTTTGAGTTGTGATCCAGTACTATGTTTTGTTAATTTTTTGTTGCGTGGTTGCTCAGATTATTCTAGTTTTGAGCATTGAGAGGTCTTTCAGATTAGCTGTGTCCCATTAACATGACACAGCTTTTTTTGACTACTTTTTTTTTGGGGGGTGGGGGGCTTTTTTTTTTTTTTGACTACTTTGCTTTCTCTGATAATAGATAATCTGAACTCATCTTGTATTTCCCTGCCTCAGCCCTAGAAGTAACCATTTCTCCAAGAAGCTGTTTCCTTCTACTGGAAAATGGAAATTCCCCATTTCATATTTAGAAATTCAGATCTGGGTATAGTTGCTGCTACTGGATGTTACTGCTTTGAGGCCCTTTCATCATATAACCAGACATATTGATTATTGACTAACTACTGATTGTAACCATGTCAGTCAAGACGGCTTCTACTTTATTTAAAATCGTCAGTCTCTTCATCTGTAAAATGAGGCTAATACTTTCTTCATAGGAATGATTTGAGTATTAAATGGAATAATGCTTGTGTAATAGGAAGTCTAGTGGCATTTTTCATGTTTTCCTGGAAGTGTGGCAAAGTCCTGAACTGAGTACAGATGCTTTTAATTAATTATAGTCTAAATTCAGGGAGGTGTTAGTACTAGGACCAGCTGCTGGTTTACAGAGTTTACCCCTAAGCCCTACCTCTGTTACTGCCAGACTTTGGATATGGGAGAAGGTCTACCCTTTGGGAAAGTGAGGCCTTTCCTCTCCTTTGCCACATTCCTTGTGGGAGACCCCAAGAGACCCCAGAATTGCTGATAATTTTGAAGTTGCCTGAAGTGTCAACTATACTGAGTTGGGGACTGGAGGCTGATGGTTCCCAGTGCTGTGGGGTGGGATGAAAAGGCAGGAAGGAATGAGGGAGCTCAGTTCTCCCAAGACACTTAAGCCTCCTACCAGAGTGCACCAGGGGCTGCCTCTCGCAGGGAGGTGGCTGAAGGAGAGCAAAAGCGGTGTCCACAGCAGATCTTCCAGGTTAGGAGCTGTACAATGGGAGGCCCCAGTACCTCCCTGAACAAGTACAGATGCCCCTTGAGAGAGCTGACATGGGATGTCTATCACACAGAGGCAGCTCCCAGGTGAAGCAAGGGGACCCCACCACAGTGTGGGGACATTATAGAGGAGACCTGTCCATTCCTTCTCCCTTCACCCTAGCTTGTAGGGCAAAGCACAGAAGAGCAAGTGGGAGAGGATGGGCCAGGGCCCCCATGCTCAGCTGCTTGAACCTTAAAGTCCAATCAGTAGAAAAGAGAACTTTGGTTTTAAAGTGAGTCTAGAAGTGTAAAATGAAAAGGCTTGGGTCTCTGAGAATCAGTATGAGACTGATCACTGTTAAGGAAGTTAAGGGGTCAGAGATCTTGGTAAGATTCTTTACCCCATCCTTTAAGTATGACAGAAACCCATAGAGTATAATAGGGACAGTTATTAACAGAAAAATAGCCTCCCTGTCCTCCAAAAGTCCCAATAAACAGAGAAACCTCCAAATCTTATTACTTACATAGAGATCTAGCAGGGAACTTGGCTCATGTTGAGTATACGAGAGATGTTGGCCTTTATTGTGAGTAATGTTATTAATTAGTTTGGGTCTATTATCATTCTATATATGATGAGCTAATCCAGAATTCATCCTTTTAGCTTGCCTTTTGGTTATGTATTATGTGCTAAGGAAAATAATATTAAGAGGCTCCCTCTGTGCTCCCCCAACATCTACTGCACTCCCCAATTCAAGGACTTGCCTAGGATAGTGTCTGAGGGGAGGGGGCCAAAGGCAATTTGAGATACTGTGTGCTTAAGGAAGTCTCATAGTAGGACCACTTCCTATAGTATAGGGTTTTGGGCAATTTCCCTGGGGAGAGATGAGATCCTAACTTCAGTGGTAAACTTGCAGCCTCATATTACATTAAGCTTGGAAGATGGTGAAGCTTGAAGCTGCCTTTCCCTTTAAAGTAGAAGGCTCTAATGCAAGTCCATAGAAAACATGACACCATGGAGAGAAACTACAAAAGGTCAAGACATGCATTTGTTTAATACATTACAAGAAGCTGGTGTTCAGTTGAATAGGTTGTTAGTCCTCTGATACACAGGATGGATATTACCACCTGACAGTGAAGCAGAATGGAAACAAAAAACTGTCAGAATCTGTCCTTGTTCAAAACGAGACCACAAGAGGGCTGTGTCCTCCCAGGATGGTTTTTGTTTAATTGCATTTTCCAAGTGTCTCAAAATGTTAATAGTTTCTGAGAATACTGACAGGAAATGAAAACAAAAAAATTGAGAAAAAATGATTCTCAGAGTAAGCTAGGATGTAAATCTAAGTTGCCTAAAATACTGAACTTAATTCTGGGGATTAAAAACATGACAATTTTGGTTACATCACATCCAATGTTATAAGTCCAAATTCTGGGTCCCCTAGAGAAACATCGTAGAGTACCCCTTTCCTCCCTTATTAATGATCAATCTCCATTAGCGTATAACTATGAGCATCTATGGAACCACAAGTCCTACACTCTGCTGGATGCTGTAGGAAATAACTAAGAAAAGTTTGACACATTGCCCTTAGCCCCAAGGGGCTCCCAAGAACCTGCTTGAGAAGGAAAAATGCCTTAAGAAATTTTAAGTGTGGAACTTTTGGATATTAGCTGAAAGAACTTAGAGATTTAGAAATGAAAAATATCAGTATGATAAGTCAATGCAAAGTAGAAATAGACTGAATGGGCAGATGACAAGCAGATTTGTTTGAATGCCAGGTAAGATTGGAGTTAGTTGGATATGTTCATACAAGAGAGGTCTCAAAGTTTGGGCTTGGAATAAGAAAGTTATATAATGGATTCTGAGCAACTGGTATAGCTGCTGGGAATGGGAAGAACTTACTCATCACCACTTGAATAAGTCTGTCTCCTGGGGCTTTTCCTCTAAGTGGATTCTGCTATGCCATTTTTAGTCATTAACATTTTAGCTGAAATTACTCCCTCAATCCATCTAATGGGCTCCTTAGGGCTCACTTACAGATTTCTGCTCCCCTTTAACCCTGAATCAGGAGGACCTGTGCTCTCATATCTTAAGGCTGAGGTTTTCAGGCTGAGTTTTTATATTTTTGGTTTTTAACACTGTTCTCACCTGAACTGGAGCTGGCACTTCTCATGGCTCCTCAACCCCCTTGATCCCTGTTATTTTCAATAAAGCTTTAAGAATATCACTATAAACCAACTAAATAAGACAGCATAGATATAGACCTTGTGCAGAGTAGTTTCTTAACAAATCTTAATTTCGTGACTTCCTTCCCCCCACCCCCTGCTAGAATCTGATCTTTCTCCTTCCTTAGCTTGCTATTAACAGATCTGTTATGAGTTACAGGCTTGCTTCGTGGCCATTGGTGACATGGCATGAAGAGGCTGCATTCACTCCAGGGACACCAGCCCCCTTTTTGACAAAAGAGAAAGTCCAGTGGCTATGGGGTACATAAACATGCAAAAAATGATGTGGCCTAATGATCAGACATAGTGATTCATCTGGATCAAGAAAGTTACTTATTCTCTGTTTATTTAGTTTAATTTTCTCCACGGGAACAGCATTTTATTTTGGAAGCAAGCAAAACGCTCATATTTGCAAGAGTTTTAAAAAGATCATTGATGTTCTAGACACAAAAGTATGGTTAAAAGGAAGTCACAGGATTATCAGGGTCACAGACAAAGTTGAGTCCATTTCCACCATTTGTTAGGTGCTAGGACTTGGTCAAGTTACTTGGCTTCCTCAGGCCTTTCTCCATAAGATTAGGGATACTAATCCTTGCTTCAGAGTTATTATTAGAGCTAACTACATAATGCTTATAGAGTGCCTAATGTTTAGTACTAAGAATTATATGGTGGAACTCTCATGGTATTATGATGGAATTGTGGCTAAAAATTTAGGAACCTCTTTGCACTGTCCCACCTATAACTCTCTCAATGAATTGCTAATAGAGTAAATGCACAAAGAACAGTAAATTCCATGGGGGCAGGGATTATCTTTATCACTACTTTTATAGATACTAGGTAAATATGAGTGAACGGATGGGTCATTTAATCACAAGTGGATTCTGAAATGTAACACAAAGCACTTACTTTTAGAGTTGTGTTACTGCTTTTCATTTGGATTCAAGGATCATATTGGCATCTCTTTATACTGCCATACCGTCTCCAGTTATTGGCAATCTCATCACCACATGCCATCAATCTAAAGCAAGAGGAAGAAATAAGGGCACATAGGAGGGGCGACCTGCAAGGAGGTCCTTGTTCAGCCTAACAGTCCCCTAGTGTGGAGGGAGCATGAAACAGGTGGGAGCCTGCTGCCTGGGACCTTTCCTGCTCAGTAAGGGTCCCACTCGACATCTGGACACATCAGCTTGTGTCATTTACTGTTGTGAGGAGCAGTGTCATAACGAGAAGGGAACAATGATCTTCAACCTCACTGCCTATCCACCAAATACAGTTGGTGCTTAATAAGTGATACTCTTTGACCTCTTTTATACTGTTACAAAGTTAAGCATTTTAATGAATGGACACCAATACGTTCTTTCATGCTATTCTATCACCTCTGTTCTTTTCCTCCAAAAACTGAGAAAATACCTCACTGTTAATGCTGTTGTCCCTGAAACTGGCAGTGGAGCTGGTTCCAGCTAGGGGTTGATGAGAACGGTGTCTTTTTGTAACCTGCCTGTTGTTGATAGGCTTGCTCCCTTCTCAGACTAGAAATACATGAGCTGAGAGCCAGGAGGTCTGCAGTTTGTTTTCTCTCAGCGAGGAAAACTGCTTCCCCTCTGTAGTGGTTTGCTCCCTTCTGTTTAATGTATAGAGTTGAATGAGAGTAGGGAGAATGTCAAACTTTATTCCTTGGAGTCAAGTGGCTTCACAGAGAGGCTTTTGTAGCAGTTGTGGGGGCTATGTGGGAAGGGGTCCCGGCCTTCTCCAACTAAAGCCATCCTTCTTTTATATGTTGGCATCCTGCACAGACTTTGTAGGTGTCTGTTCTTTAAAAATGTAGAATCTTCTGATGTGGATGAGTTCTGAAGCTGTGCTGTCCAAAACTTTGGCCACCAGCCACATAGGGCTATTGAGGACTTGAGAGGTGGCTAGTCTGAATTGAGATGTGCTGTCAATCTAAACAGTGCAGAGTTTCAAAGACTTAGTTTGACAAATGTATAAAGAGTTCATTAATAAATATACGTACAATGTTGAAATAGCATTTTGGATGTATTGAGATAAAATATTGTTCAAAAATTTTACCTACTTCTAAAAAAATGCAACCTCTAGACAATTGAAAGCTTATGTGTGGCTTACATTACATTTCTATTGAACTCACCGGCCTTCAGTTTCAGCTCTGAAGTTCTACGGCCCTGAGCATGAACAAATGGGCCCTGTATATATATATATATATGGAGAGAGAGTGTGTGTGTGTGTAGGCATGTGTGTGTGTGTGCGGGGGGTGGGGGGTGTCCCAGGCTTACTGGAGACCTGGAGGGGTGGCAGGTGGAGAGGAAACCTTCTTTGAGAAGCTCAAAGCAAGATGAGTCATGAACTTCCCCATGGCTATGAGTTCAAGGAGGAAAGTGACTCCACACATGTGATGGTGATGAAGCGCACCCTTGCTGTTTCCAGCCCTGCCTTTGCCTTGCTTTCTGGTGTCCCTCCTTACCTGTTCATGTTGCCAGCAGTATGATGGCCACATGTCCTAGAGTTTCTGGAACAGCCTGAATTTTTGTCTACTGGTTCCCATAAATACTGTTTGGCAACCTGGCTTCTGGTTCAAAAATTATGGTCATGCTGAGTATCAGCGGGTTATAAGAAGTTCTCCCATTAGGATTTACAGTATAAAAACATAATCTTCTATGGTTTCCAGAGATTGGCTGGGGGAAAGGGATAAATAGGCAGAGCACAGAAGATTTTTGGGGCAGTGAAACTATTTTGTATGATATTATAATTGTAGATACATGTCATTATACATTTATCAAAACCCATAGAATATACAGCACAAAGACTGAACCTTAAAGTAAACTACAGGCTTTGCTGAGTATGTGTTAATGTTGGTTTTCCTCTTGTACCAAATATACCACTGTGGGTGGGGGATGTTGGTGGAGGAAGCTGTGCGTATTTGGGGGGTAGGGAAAGGGGTATGTTGGAGCTCTCTGTACCTTCTGCTCAATTTTGCTGTGACCCTAAAACTGCTGTAAAAAAAGTCTATTAAAAATAACACAACTAAACTTATGTCTATATATATATATATATATATATATATATATATATATATATATGTATGTTTTGAAATGGTGTTTCCCTCTTGTAGTTCAGGCTGGGGTGCAATGGTATGTTCTCGGCTCACTGCAACCCCTGCCTCCCGGGTTCAAGTGATTCTCCTGCCTCAGCCTCCTGAGTAGCTGGGATTACAGATGCCTGCCATGACACTTGGCTAATTGTGTATTTTTCTTTTTAGTAGAGATGGGGGTTTCACCTTGTTGGCCAGGCTGGTCTTGAACTCCTGACCTCAGGTGATCGACCTGCCTTGGCCTCTCAAAGTGCTGGGATTACAGGCATGAGCCACTGTACCTGACCACTTATGTCCATATTGAAAGTGAAAAAAATGTGTAGAAAAATTCTGTTCACTTCTCAAAAGAAGATTTATGCAGCTAACAAACATACAAAACAAAGCTCATCACCAGTCATTAGAGAAATGCAAATCAAAACCACAATGAGGTACCATGTCATACCAGTAAGAATAGTGATTATTAAAGAGTCAGGAAACAACAGATGCTGGCGAGGCTGTGGAGAAATAGAAACGCTTTTACACTTTTTGGTGGGAGTGTAAATTAGCTTAACCATTGTGGAAGATAGAGGTTAAACTAATTCCTCAAGGATCTAGAACCAGAAATACAATTTGACCCAGCAATCCTGTTACTGAGTATATACCCAAAGAAGTACAAATCATTCTACTATAAAGACACATGCACATGTATGTTTATTGCCACGCTATTATAATAGCAGAGACTTGGAACCAACCCAAATGCCCATCAGTGATAGACTGGATAAAGAAAATGTGGCACATATATATCATGGAATACTATGCAGCCGTAAAGAGTTCATGTTCTTTGCAGGGACATGGATGAAGCTGTAAGCCATCATTCTCAGCAAAGTAACACAGGAACGGAAGACCAGATATACTGCATGTTCTCTCTCATAAGTAGGAGTTGAACAATGGGGACTCATGGATATAGGGGAACATAACACACTGGGGCCTGTCAGGGGGTGGGGGGCAAGGGGAGGGAGAGCATTAGGACAAATACCTAATGCATGTGGGGCTTAACACCTAGATGATGGGTTTATTGGTGCGGCAAACCACTGTAGCACATGTAGACCTATATAACAAACCTGGACATTCTGCACATGTATCCCAGAACTTAAAAGAATTTGGGGGGTGAAGGGGGAGCATCTCTGTGATGAAAATTTTCTCCCCACATTAGGGTAACAGCTCTGAGAGGTTGCTGGTTTCCCAGCTGTTCTCTGTGCTACTTCATATGAGAAAATGGCACCTTGCCCAAGGTGTCATATCCCTCTACTTTAACATAAGGGGCTGGAAAAGGATAAATTTACTTGTCCTCCTGCCTTCAGAGGAAGGCCTGATTGATGGAAATAGCCACTAAATGACTTTGCTAAGCTGTGGGAACTGTTTCTGTTTTCCTTGAGATGCTGGGAGGTCAAACTGTCTTTGAGGGCTGCTTGTAAAGTAACCTGGTGGCCTCTGTGTATGATAGGGCTTTAGTCTTATTTAATCAGACTTCTTTGGATGACAAATTGCTGCCTTTGACATGGTTAGTGACACAGTTGTTATAATGAGGCACTGCGTGAGCAAATTAAGGCTTAATAAGCATTTTTTCCCTCTTCTTGCATTATAACCTGTAAAGAACTCTTCTTTTTCTAATTCCCAATGCCTTGTGTAGAAACTCTCCTTCAAGGTTCATTAATTTTTTGAGGAAAAGATAAAGGTAGAGTAGGATAATATCCTGTTTTTGAAGTGCTTTAATTTTGTACTGTAGTTGAATAAACTTTGATCAAGAGTGTGCTGGCCTTAGTTACAGTTGGTTCTGCTGCTGGATGGCTACATGGCTTCAGGGGAATCTGTGTTTTTGGACATTGGTTTACTCATTTGTAAAATGGACGGAATATTTACCTTGCTCCTACCTATTTATATTAAAGTATTGAGTGACGTAGGGAGAAGGTACAGTGATTTATCTGTTAGAACTTGAAGTTCTGAAGGCCTCGTCTTCCTCCTCTGCAGTATGCCTGTCATCTAAACCTGGCTCTGACACTTTCCAGCAGTGTGATTCTGAGAAACACACGGATTCTCTCTGGGCCTCTTAAAATTCTTTGTCTCTCAAGGTTTTGTGAATTTACAAATGTGACTTAAGCCCTTTGCTTCATATTTCCTGGATCTTAAAAACCACACCTCTGTGTGTGTGTCTGTGTGTGTCTGTGTATGTGTGTGTATTTTAAAGAATCTTTTTCTTTTAAACTGCAAAGACGCTGTATACTCACTGTATAAAGCTCATAAATTACAAAAGCACAGAAAATAAAGTGAAAGACCTTCTCTCCCTGTTTCTCCAAGTCCCGACTGTTTGGTGTATTTCCATGGCATCTCTGTTTATATAGGTCTGTAGTATGTGTGCATATGTGTAATTTCTCTTACTGCAGTTAGACTGCTTGTTTGCAACTTAAAAAAAACTGGCATTCTAAGGTTCTCATTGTATCACTAAAGATTGTAGTTTTTTTTCTTTTTGTATCTCCATAATGTTTCACTGCATGTATTTGCCTAATTGATGTAGCTCATCTCTTACTGATGAGGATGCTATTTACTCATTTTATACTTGTTTCTTACAGTTACAGGAATCAAATAGGCATAGATTAAGAAACGTGGCATAGTACAGACAGGTATAAAATATAAAGCAAAGCCTTTCTTAGCCATTCACACTTTTCATTATCAAATCAAATTTCCTAGAAGTGACCACTTTGAATAGGTTTTTGTTTTGTTCTTTGCTGGTTTTTATTGTGACTTTAAATAGTCCACTTGTACCTCTATTGATTTAAAAACTTTAGACAGGATCTATTGACTGGCTGCTATGAAAATAAACTGGAAGTCTGAAATTCTATGGCATGGATGAAAGGGCAATCAGAGAGGGAAAGAGTGTGTGCATGTTTTAACTTATTGATGTAATCCTTCGCTAACGGTAATGTAACTGCATTTTGAAAATGTTCAATGCTGGTAGAGTCAGGGTAGGGATAAGTTCAGGATGCTGTTTTATGAAACTGATTACTGGAAGGGATTTGAGTAGCATCAGTTTTACATGCATGTTTATGGCAACCCAGCATTGCCTTTAGAGTTACTGAGGCGCTTACTGAAGAGGGGGGTCGAAGTTTCTGTCAGTGTGGAGCTGCGAGGACACTGGCAAGAGCGCTGGAAACCTACTGACTTGATGTGGAATCCAGCAGAGGGTGGCAAACTCAAGACAAACTGAGATACATTTCAATGTCAAAAGGCTCAATCTGAGCAAAAAGTGGGTTATAGGCCAAATGCATTGAGCTAAGAGCCTCTCAGTGTGAGATGGTTAATCAGATAATTCTGGGTCAGACACCACAGAGACATCTGAATCTGAATTCTAGTCTTGGGGATGTCAAATCACGTTCCTCAGTACATCTAATGTTGGTAGGTGGGAAGGTTTTGTAAAGCAGGCAATGATAGAAATTGGGAACTTCCAATAAGGAGATTTTCTACAGAAAATCTGCTTGTGCTAGGCAACTAAAATGCTTCCTGTACCTAAATTTTATTGTAGTCATGCAGAAACTGGAATTGACAAAATGTTGCAGTAAGCGGCTACTCCGATTTCTCACAAGTTAGGAAATTTATTTAAGGACAAGTCAATGTTTTTTTTTTTTTATAAAAGCCATGGTAGATGGAAAAGCAATTTAATATCTATTTTGGGGTCAGAGATTTTCTGTAAGGAATGCCTGTACCCAGATCATGAGGAAGCATGTCTATCTTATGTTGTATATGTGAGGGGAAGTTCATTTTTGAGATTATCTTGAGATTATCTCTCTAACCACATATCATAAAGCTTTATTCATTAATCTGTATGTAAAGTATGCTATTGTGATCTCCTTGTATATAACACCCAGAGCAACTTGGATAGGAGTGCTAGAAAATCAGATTCTGTTAATCTACTGGATAACTTCACGGCCGGTCCCCAGATACTGTGGAACCTGTAAGTTGGAATAAGGTACCAGAGACCTAGGCAGAATTCAGGCAGAAAGAGCTTGCTCCTTTAGTCAGTTCCCAGGCATGTGAAGGCTGTTTACATTTGAGGGCACCTGTACAACAGGCATAGGACTTAGTGTGACCACTTCCTAATGGGCCCATGAGGTCTGGCTTCCCTGGGATCAGAGCCCAGATAAGGTAGACTCTAAGGTTCTTGGCCCTTCATTAGGTAGTTCTGTTGGGGAGACAACATGTTGTCAGCTGCCCATCAGAACAGATGGACACTAGGCTTTGGAATGAGGCGTGCATGGCTAGTTCTGGGATTAGGAAGAATATTGGGAGTAAAGTTCTGAAAAGGAAGATGGTGGTCACGAGGTGACGGCAGGTCAAGAATTATAAATCAGTGGTTTGCCAAATGTGGCTACCAGACCAGCAGCATCAGGATTATCTGGGAGCTTGTTTGAGACACAGATCCTCAGGCACACTACAGACCTACTAAATCAGAAACTCTGGGAGTGAGGCCCAGTAATCTGTGTTTTAACAGTCTCTCCTATTGATTCTGATGCAACCCAAGTTTAAGAACTACTGCTGTAGATTGACTAGCAATCTATTAATTAACTTGAGATTGCTCTGGCATTTATATAGGTGAGAACAATGAAATCTGATTCAAAAAACCTATATAAGTTACTTTTAAATTTCTCCCAAAATTTCTGTTATTGAAGAAAAGCTTATTTTCTGTTACATTAAAAAATAACATTAATTGGAAAGTGCCTTTGTGCTTAGTATTTTAGCTACCTTATTTCCTTGAAATTTTCCATCTTCTATATTAATTGCTATTTTAATTTCCATTTTACAGATAAAGAGACAGATGGATTAAGAATTTCATTAAAGGTTTTAGAACTAATAAGAGGCAGAGCTGAAATTTGAACTGAGGGAGTTTCACAAAATGAACTTGGCTTCCATAACCACTTAGCTGCAATATAGGGATTCTCAATTTCCCATTACACCCTCCTTGCACAGAGGACTGCAGACCATGCACAACTTGGTAATGTATACTGATTAGCATTTGCCTGCTTTGGGTACAATGTGAAACTAGTATTTTGCCTGTTGTGGCTAACCCATTTTTGGATCTCTATAGTCAATTTCCACAACTTTGCAGTAGAGCTCAGAGTTCAATGCTAACCAAACTTCATAATACTGCTTTAATTTTTGACTTGCTAAATTTGTGCTTTGTCTATTACAACTGTAAATCTTCCCTTGTCATAATATGAATGACTGACCATTTTCCTCTTGAAGATGTCCTTATGTCGAATTGGTACCTCCTGTTATATTTTGAGACAAGGGTGAAACTAATGAGACTTGATATCTTTTTTTTTTTTCCCCTTAAACCAGCCCAAAAGATTGTTTCAGGATAGGCATCCAATTATTCTTTTTTTCTGATGGTGAGTTTTCTGTAATTGGAGAATTTGTGGTAATGCTATTTTAAATTCCAAGTGTGAAATATTTCTGTAGCATAAAACTCCTCTCTTTTGTGTGTATGAGTGATTGGGTATGGGTCAAAAAGACTTGGAACATTAATTTTAATTCAGAAGTGGCTCCAGAGAGACAAGTTAATTTTCTAAATCAGCCTGGTGAGAGTTGGAGCTTGAAAAATACATGCAAGCAAAAATGTCTTATACTCTGTTAGAACAGTTATGAGGTAGTAGTCTCAGGAGTAAACTGGCCCCCAAGCTTTAGTAACATTTCTAGTGTTGTGGCTTATTTCCCTAAAAATATCAAATATTGCTGATTCTAAGACAAGTCATGTTTTCATATCTTAATATTTCTGAAGTGAGAATATGCCTGTGGGTGAATATATGACAGGATATTAACATGGAGGTTTTATATTTATAATAGAAATGTTTTCAAAGATGGTAGCGGAAGTTTACATTTTTATTTTTGTGGTAAAATAACATAACAATTTACTATCTTAACCATTTTAAGCATACGGTTCAGTAGTAGTAAGTACAGTAGTATTCAATACGTTTGCGTTATTGTGCAACCATCACAATCCATCGTCGGAACTTTCTCACTTTCCCAAACTGAAACTCTGCCCGTTAAACACTAACTCCTCATTCCCCTCCTCCTGCCAGCCCCTGGTAACTTCCATTCTGCTTTCTGTCTCTGGGAATTTGACCACTCTAGGTACCTCACGTAAGTGGAATTGTCCAGTATTTGTCCTTTGGTGTCTGGCTGACTTAGCTAAGCAAAATATTTTCAAAGTTCATCCATGTTGAAGCATGTATAAGAACTTTTTTCCTTTTTAAGGCTCAATACTATTTCATTGTGTACTTATAACCCACATTTTGTTGATTCTTTTGCCAATGAATGCTTGGGCGGCTTCTACCTTTTGGTTACTGTGAATGATGCTGCTACATGGAAGTGTAAATATCTGAGCTTGTACTTTCACTTCTTTTCAGTATATATCTAGAAGTGTAATTGCTGGATCATCCATCTTTAATTTTTTGAGGAGCCTCCTTACTGTTTTCCAAAATGGCTACATTATTTTACATTTGTACCCAAATGCACCAAGGTTTCAATTTGTCTATGAGGCAAAGAAATCATGACTATCAACAACACTACTCACAGAGGGCATGATTAAAGGGTGGGGATTAGATATTTGGGAATGACTTTGAAGGGATATTGGTGTGATTTTTTTTTTTTTTGAGACAGAGTCTCGCTCTGCTGCCCAGGCTGGAGTGCAGAGGCATGATCTCAGCTCACTCCATCACTCTATCCTCCACCTCCTGGGTTCAAGCGTTTCTCCTGTCTCAACCTCCTGAGTAGCTGGGACTACAGGTGCAAGCCACAGTGCCTGGCTAATTTTTGTATTTTTGGTAGAGGCAGGGTTTCACCATATTAGGCTGGTCTCGAACTCTTGACTTCAAGATCTGCCCGCCTCAGCCTCCCAAAGTGCTGGGATTACAGGTGTGAGCCACTGCACCTGGTCTGATATGATCTAACGGGGAGAACAAGTCAAAATGAAATCTATGTGGAGGTACCAGTTGTGCTTCCTCTGTTTTCTCAAGTCAAAGGAGACCATTTCACCCCAACCCCTCCCCTGACCCTCAATTCCAAGGAAACCTCTTATAGATCTAACATGTGTCCTGCCAGCTGGCTTTGAACAGTGCTGACACCAGCTCATGACAGCATCAGTCATGCTGGGGTTTTCCCTGCTCCCTTTCTTTCCCTCCCTCCCCTCTAACTCTGGGAGGATTAGAAACTGCAAGTTGTAGGTATGGAGCTGAGGGGTAGGACATGGGCACCTACGCTGGGCAATCATACCACATTTCCACACTGCTTTCCATTTGCAGCAGACATAGATAAAGGGGGTAAGAAGTTTCAACTTTATATCAAGACTGAGTCTGGATTATAACATGGCACTGAAGACTTCCGTTACCAAATCAATATGTTCTTTTGTGACGTAAAGTGACAGTTGGACTCTTTATGACAACAATAACCAGAGACTTCATGGAGTTAACTTTTATCTTCATCCAGTGTGGGAGAATAAGTAGTCCCATCAAGTATGTTTTAAGGAACAGAGAGGGATAAGAAGTTGATATATGATGATTTTCTGTGAATTGGGCTTACTCAGTAAAATGGTTTGGGAATTTGAGCTTATTCAGTGAAGTGGTCCACATGCGGCGTGTGTGCTTTGAATGTGGTAGTATCTTTCCCAACTCGACCACTGCACAGTTGTAATTAAAGCGATGGTGAATTGTCCTTGGGAAATTGAAGGGCATGCGGGGAGTGTTGATGGAAATGTCCTTCACCTGGAACTTGTGAGGATATTTAAAAAGAATATTTCTAAAGTTAGGATTTCAGTTGTGGTGTGTTTTGCTTTGGGAAGAAGTGAACTCCTTTAATGGGAGGCATCTAAATCAAGAAAAAGGAAGAACCTGTTGTAGCTGAAGAAGGGATTGCACAGGGATTCCTCTTATACTTCCTCCTGAGACAGTGGGAGTCCTTGGTTCCGAGATGTTTAACATTGAGTTTGACACTTGGACGCTACCGTTTCTTAGCCACACGTTGATAATCTTTTTTTCTCTCTCACTTGGAGTCTTAGGAATGTTATCAGGTGAAGTATTCTCAGTACTGAGGACCTAAGTATTAGAAAATGTAGGGTTTACCTTTTATTCAAAACTTAGGAAGTATTATGTTACATACGTCTGTCATGTTAAAATAGCGACTGACAGAAACAATGTTCTTGAAGCTATTTTATGCTTTAGTCCATTTAAGTTATATACCAAATACCATAAGCTAGGTGGCTTAAACAGAAACGTATTTCTCACAGCTCTAGAGACTAAAGTCTAAAATCAAAGTGCTGGCAGATTCCATGTCTAAGGGCCTGCTTTCTGGTTCATAGATGGTGTCTTCTAGCTGTCCTGCCATGGCAGATGGGGCAAGGCAGCTCTCTGGGGCCTCTTTTATAAAGGCACTAATCCTGTTGAGGAGGATTCCACCCTCCTGACCTAATCAATTCCCAGAAGCCAAACTCTTAACATTGGTGATTAGGTTTCAAAATAGAAGTTTTAGGGGAAACACATTCAGACCATAGCATATTATAAGAATGCTTGCAAATTGTTTTTGACTGAAATGACCCAAGCTAGCCACTTGGCATCCACTATATATTAGTAGCCATGTAATAATGGAAGAGAAGTTTATTTTTAGGAAAACAGGGTTGGTATATAGTTGCTATTATCTTTGAAAGTAATCTATCATAATTTAATCATAATTCTACTTTAACCCCATCAAAGCTGCCTTTAACTCAGCTCCATATTCCACTAGAATATTACTGGGATTTTTGCCAGCAGTTAGCAGTAAGAAAATTGGCCTAAACAGTAAGAAAGTTCATTTTCTTTAATAAAAACCCAGAGGTAAAACAGTCTTCAGATATTGTACTTCTGAGTCTCTTCTGATCCTCTGCCCTTCTATTGGGGTGACTTTATCTTCAGACTTGTCACAAAATGGCAGTGGGAGTTCCAGCAATATATTTAGTCATGATAACTGCAAGAAAAAGTTCAGATTTTGTCTTTTTCCTCAATTAAAAATTTTTCCTGGAAGTTCCTCCTCCTTTTCCCTACCACAGCCAACTTTCTCATACATCTCATTGGCTAGAATTGGTGACTTGTCCAAAATGAGGATAATTGGCAAAGGGCAAGGTACTATGACTGACTTAGAAAGTCAGATTTACTCCTTGGACTGCTCATGGGTTAGCTTCCCTCAAAGCCAAGGGAAGGAGGGGCCCATACCAGGCAGAACTCCATTAGGAAGGAGATTGGATGGGATGGATACTACGTAAGTAGCCAATAATGTCTGTTATAAAAGTGGGCTTCCAGAGAAATTGCTATGAACATTGGTAATTAAACTATGTTTTCTTCAAATGAAAACATTCTCTTTGTATCATAAACATTTCATCATATTGAAGCTGAGGGGAATCTTAGATGTTGTCTAGTCCAAATTCTTTATTTGGAAACTGAGGCTGAGAGATGGAAGGTGACTTTCCAAAATCCCAGTTAATAGAAACTAGTAACAGCAAACATATGGTCAATTTTAGTGCAATTATAAAGCAATTAATATTACTTTCACTATTCTAAAGTAGACGCATCTCATCGCTTGATTTATGGAAGAGGGTCAGCCATCGTAAAATGAAGCTGAAGGATAGAACAAAAGGATTTCAGAAATAACCATTCCTCTGTGGTATAGGCAGTGGGAGGAAGATATGGACGTGGACTGCTGCCAGTGAAGCCAACATTTTTCTGTAAAAAGATCAGAAGTTACCATTTTAGGTGCTGAAGGCCAGATGGTCTCTGCAACTACTCAACCCTGACGTCAAAGTGCAAAAGTAGCTGTAGACAATATGTGATAAATAGATGTGATTGTGTTTCAGTAAATATAGGTTTACAAAAATAATGCAGTGTGCAGGATTTAACGTGGAGTCTATAGTTTGCTGACCCCTGGTTGCATGCTTCCAAAAGAGTGAACTTCTGGTTGTAATTCTAACACAAAAATAGTTTTGAGAAAGATCAATGGGTTTCAGACCAGGCTCAAGAATTTGTACCCAAAGTATAAGGTATGGCTTTCCACTTTGTTTACATGATGTAGAAACTACTCTTTATCTAGTCAATTTATCATGACAACTGGCACATTCAGTACCAGTGGATTCACAGTTTATTGCACAGAACTGATTGGTCAAGCAGGCATAATAGTGTGCTCTTGCCAAGGCATAACCTTGATATAATTTACACAGATACTCCCCTAGGAACCAATCTACCCGAAAGTTAGTCTACTTATATTGTACATTTCTCATTAAGCCTGGTACAAGACCATCTAATTAAATCATTCTGAATGAGGGCACAGTTTGCCTTAGAATTAATCTAAACAAATAATTAGGAAACTTCTAAAGTTGTTGCAAAAATTGGTAACAGGAAGTGATTTGCAAATTGCCTTAGCATTCATATTCTAGGAGACGTAGGTCATCTATTTTTGGCTGGGAATGATGGGTGCATGTCCTGAAGCCTCAAGGAGGAACAGTGATTTATATGCAAGGAAACTCTTTTTAAAACTTTCATAAATAAGGGCAAAATATCTTTTTTTTTATTTTTTTGAGCAATCACTGAGATTACAGTGAGTGTAACCATTTTGATTGAGCAGTTTGACTTGTCAGATATAAACATGCATGACTTTATTTTTCCATTATTGAATCGTATCTGAGTTTCTTTAATGCTGGGAAGCTGACTCCTTTAATGACATTTTCGGTTGATTTCTTAATTTTTCAGTCACTTTAGAAATAGTCTGATTTCAGTTCTTAAAACTTTTCATGTTGTCTTTGTAACCTCAACCACATTTCATTTCAGGGCTTTTTACTTTTTCCCATTTCCCTACAAACCCACCAAGAACTGCATTTCTGTTTGGAAACCAGGAGTGTGTCCGGGGTGTAGTTTACTGTTTTACAATCTCCATTCCCCATGCTGTTCCCTCTTGCATCAGGGTGTTGAGGTGCTGAAAGGAAGGAACAATCTTCTTACATAAGTGCAGGTGCAGAACTGGCTGTCCTCCATGTGGCATCTGGAATGACTTCCATAATGTGATCAATTTCAGATTGGAGGTAGCAAATTGACTTCTCCCACTCGTTGCCTGTGGCTTCATCTCCAATTTATTCGTCTACCAATCCCCTTGGAAGGACAAGCGGCCACCTAGTGGCATTCTCAGGGATATCCTTTCTCCCCAACTCCCAGTCCCCAGTGTGGACAATCTACTTTCCAGCCTGTGGCTGCTGGATTTCTCTTGCCCAGCAAGATGTTCTGCTCGCTGGAAATGTGACTAGGGTAGCTGTACAGAGCTTGTGCTCAGGAGGGCCCCACATTGGGTGTTTAATTCTTGGAAGGTGCCATGCTGAACTTCTTAGTTTTATCTTTGGATTTTTATTTTGGAAGTGAAGTCCGATGGGTAAATAGAACACGAACCAGGGGCTCAGAGCCTTGGCCCCTGCACAAACCCACATCCTGCTGCCTCTTCCCTCTCCTGGACAGGTTCGTGGTTGCCTTTTCCCTCTCCTTCATGTCTCAGGCCCCAGGTTTCCCGGTCACTGTCCTTGCTGTGAAACTGTTGTTGCTTTCTGCCTGGGGTATGACTGGGGGCGAGGGGAGAGGAGTGGAAATACTGTATGGAGACAGGAACATGGGTGTGGGGATGCTTGGGTTGGATGCATGCCCAGTTGTGTCCTGGGGCAGAACAAGGAGGCACTTGTCCCTGCCCTGGGCTGACTGGGCCACAGTCCTTTTGGTGGGCTACTTGGCAGAGGCCTCTTGCCCACCCCCAATCCAAATACCAAGTACATCCTAGCAGGAAGTTTGCAGTGCCTTGGGACTTGTCTTTCCACCACAGGCTCAGGTGGTGAAACCGTGGAAAGAAAGGGAAGACTGACTTCTCACCCTTGACCAGGACCCCTCATTTTCCTGTTTTGTACTGTGCTCAGCAAATTACAGAGACAGCTGCCAGTAGGTAGTCCTCTTGGGGAGTGTTGGCCAAACAGCTTAAGCCACTTCGATGGTGATCACTTCATCCACAGCAAGGCACATGTGTTGTTTCTACAATAGCAGTGCTAAAGCTGTCCCCTCCTACTACCTTTCCCCACTTGGGCTCACCATCTCTCTCCACACTCCAGCTACTGAGTGTCTTGCCAACTTCCAACTGAGCACCAGCCCTAGCTTAGTGCTGGGGTGCTTGAAAGACCCACCCATCTTGTAAAAGGGAGGACCGTGAGGCATTCACAAGCGCGTTCACCTTCTTAGGTGGGAGGCCATTGCCCTGTACCATGCTGACTTGTCCTCCGACACCATCTCCTTTCTCTCAGCCCTCTTTCATTTTTTAATGACCACAGCTTGGAAAGTATTGCAGCTCTTTGGACTCTAAGGGAACCACAGCAACTCACATTAAGTGTGGGCCTTTCTTTTAACTCCATCCTAGAGAATTTTGAGGTTTTTGTTCTCAGCAGGCACGGACTCTGCTTTCATCTCTGCTCTGTTCAGTCACCTCTTGGGCAAGAAAACATTTCCATCTGAACCTCTCCCTGTTTTGTTAACAAGTGCTTACACCGTCCCTCTGTGTTAAACGAATTCATGGTAGGCTGCAGTTGACAGGCTATTTCGCTAAAGTGATAGTCTCACTGAACAACTACATTTCAATGCTGTATATATTCTTGTAGTCAATTTCACCCTTCTTGGACAGCTGGAGAACTTCTTCCCCCTCTGTAGTATCTGGCTCAAATTTTTTACACATTTTCTCTTAACATTTTTGTTTGTTTATTAAACTGAAAACAGCTATAATGATTTTTCTAAGCATTTAATGAACTTAAACTAAGCCTTGGCTTTCTTGAGGGCAAGATGGAAATAACACAAATCAGTCTATTTATTTTATAGAACAGTAGTGAGAATTCAGTGGGATGATGATGGTAAAACTTCTGAAAGTTGAAGAGTCCTCTAAGTTGGAGATAATCATTATCTGAATCAAAGCGAACACAAGCCTTAGACATCCATGACCTTCCTCTGGGCAGCAGTGATTTGATGACAGGCGATAACAAAGCAAACACCCTAAACTACATCAGGCTCAGGGTTGTACAGTGAAGTTTAATTAAAATGAGCTTTTTCTTGGTAAAATGACAGTCATCCAGGAGGGAGGAGTTGGTGAATATGGTGCTTCTGTGCTTTGTAGCTGTACATGAGGAAGGTATCATTCGTTATGAAGGGATGAGGCATATTTAGGAATCTGAGGTAAATGTGCTTGAGAAAATAGAATTGAGTGCTTTTATGTTCTGAAAACTTGAGTGTGATTTAAATTTGGTACTTTTGAAGTTCAGCTGGTGTTTCCGTTAGTGAGTATTTTGCTGCTTTGATCCTCTTGTTTTGCTTCTTGAAGGAGTTCATTTGCAATTCCTTTATTCTCCAATTATTCTGCTATCTCTCCTAGTTAAAAAAAAATTCTCCTTCCACTAGGCCTCCCCCACCCCCATCCCCACCTCCCCTGGCCAACATGTGCTTATGTCTTTGGATGAAGGATGTCCTGCAATTGGATGGCTGCTGAGGCCTCAGCTGTCTGCAGTCTGGGACGGCAGATGATGATAGCACTGGGCTCCATTGTAGGAACCCTGCTTCTCTGCTGCCGTTTACCAGCTTCAGATTCCATCTGGCCTTGCTGACAGGAACCTTGACACCATCTGCAAAACTTGTAATAAAGCAACTTTGGTCTGAAGAAAAGGAAAATAGCACACTGAAGCCCATTTGGGAAATGTCATGTTTGGTGCTTCAAAAGGAAGGTATATTAACATGTTAATATACCTTTGTGCATTTGGTGGGCCTCATAAGAAGACACTTCTGTAGGGAGAACCTCTGTACCGACTCTGTTGTCTTCAGTCTGTGCTTGTCTGGTTGAAGTTCAGGAAACTCCAAAATGTGATACTTCTCCAGTGTGAGTTGTGATGATGAATTGACATTAAGGTTGCATTTCTGCATATTCAGTCCACCCCCTGCCACAGTACAATTTGAGTTGATATGTTTTGCTTGTGTATGTGACACATAACTAGCATAGTCATGCCCTTTTCCTATTACTTGAAGAATCCACTTGTGTATGACATATCTCCACAAACATTTGTAATCTTACCCTAGAACAAATGATAATAAAGTAACACAATTTACACACTGCTAAGAGCTCTGCACTACTCTATTACACAAATATCACCCTGCTTACCTCTCATTACAACCCTGAGGATAAGTATTACTATTATATCAATTTTACAGGTGAGGAAACCAGCCCCTGGATAAGGATACCCAGCTAGTAAGTGGTAGGGCCAGGATTTTAATTCAGGTTGTGTTGTTTTAAACAATAGGGATATGATTAGCCAGTCTACTAAAGGAGATTACTATATAATTTGCTGATTAAATTTTTGTGTTTCGTTCTCAGTTAAGACTATGTGCTGGGCATTCGCCATTTCCCATACCAGTAGATTTCCTTGGTCTATTTGGAACTGGCACACAGAGGTTTACCAGCTATGACTATCTCTCTGGGTTTCTTGGCCTCTGATTTCCTGTTGTATTTGGCCAATGGGAGGCATGAGGAAGAGACGAGAGGCTGGGTATTTATTGACTGTAGGCCACCTGCTGTCATCCGTGGCTACCATCTCATTGGGTGGCCCCAGCTTTCTTCAGGTCTGGGAACTTACTGTCTATGTCTTTGTTCAGGCTGAGTAGGAATAAAACCTCTCAACCTGTGCAAGTCCTGGTACTTCACTGCCACTGGGTATTCCCTGAGCCCTGCCCATGCCTTGTAAATAGCCCCATTCAACAAAGTTTAACACTTTGACTATGTTGTATTTTTGCAGGAATTCTGACAGACACAGGCTTCCTGTGAGTTCATCTCTTGTCTTATACTTGAAGCCCTAGTAGCCAAAAACACTTGATATTTTTACAATGGTTTAGTAAAACATAAATGATGGGAGAAAAGTCAACTTGGGGCAGGGCCAGGCAGGACCCATCAACTTGACTTAGAGTAGACAATAACAACCCCATAATTGCATAAAGTCTTATTCTTTTCATGGTGCTTTAAAGTGTGTATGTTAATAACTGTAGCTAACATTTATAAGTACCATGTTCCATGTCCCCTGCTAAGGACTTTATAAAACAGTTTTGTTTAATCCTCAGAACAATCCTAGGAGGGAAGAACCTTTATTTTCATGTTGCAGATGATACAATAGAGGTTTAGAGAGGTTAAACAACCTGTTCGTGGGTGTACCGTTAATAAGCTTCTCATGTGGTATCCACACTCAAGCAGCTAATTCCAGAGTCCGTGCCTCTAAGTAATATACTTAGGCCTCCTGCATCTGATTGTTTTTTAAGTCAAATTGGGAAGTAGGTCAGAGAGGTATAATTTTCTTCTCTTTATTACAGTTGAATACACTGAGGCACAGTGGGTTGAAGTGACTTAAGATCACAGAACACATTATGCTTATAAATGGCAGAGTTGGCAATTAACTGGAAATTTTTGTGAAAATCAAGTAGTCTCTGAGTGAGTTTTGGCCTGTGCAAACAGCAATGGATATGGGTTTAAATTCTGATGGAAGCTTCCTAGCTACCTGATCTTGAATAACTCAGCCTCTGACCTTTGTTTTTTCACTTATAAAACGGGAGAAATAATTCTTCCTTCAGTGTATGTAAGGATGGTATAAAATAATTACATAAAAATGTTTATCACTGTTAGATTTTAAGAAAATGTCCACAGAAACCATCAAAGGATACAACTATGAATTGAGGTATACACACAGAAGCAAAAGATGTTTGGTACTTTAAAAAAATTATGGGTACATAGCAGATATGTTTTATAGGATACATGAGATATTTTGATACAGGCATGTAACACACAATCTGATCATGGTAAATAGGGCATCCATTGCCTCAAGCATTTATCCTTTGTATTACAAACAATCCAATTATACCCTCTTATTTTAAAATGTACAATTAAATTGACTCTAGTTACTCTGTTGTACTATCAAATAATCTTATTCTATTTTTTTTGTACCCCTTAGTTATCCTCACTACCCTTCCCAGCCTCTGAATAATCATCATTCTACTCTCTATCTCCATGAGTTGTATTGTTTTAATTTGATACTTCTGACAGTCCTTACCTGGTATGAGGAGTTGAGTCCCACAGATGCATAAGAACTTGCAGGGAGGTCTGCTGTGGTTAAGCAAAACTTCATCCGTTCCTCAACATCATGTACTGAATGACTGCTCTATGTTAAAAAAGAACTTGAATTTTATATCAATGTGAGGGTCTGATTTTTATGTCCTTTATTATAGCAAAGCTAATTCTAACAGTAGGTAGCCAAAGTATACCTGGAGTTAGATTTTTAATTAGAACATTAGATATATTTATGTGAAGACAACGATTTTTACAAACAGAACAACTATCTGTTTCAGTGAGGCCTTGATGTGCAGTATATTCCCTTACAAGTGGTTTTAGGGTATATTCTACAGTGAATCTCAAATGTGAGACCTTTCTTACTCATCCCAGCAGAAAATAATTTCTTATCCTTCTGAACCGTGGCAGAACTTATCATCTGTAGCACTTCTCTGAATTTAGTATTTATGGCTTAAATCATTGTGTGTGCTTTTTTTCTTCTAAATCGAGAGCTTATGTATTTTTAAAAAATACTATACCTTTGCCTACTATACATACATGTGTTATGAATGAATTAAATGAGTTTTTTTGATTTATGTTATGCCTTGGGGCTTCCGTAATTCTTTTAAAACATTGAATATATGCCAGATCCTCAGCTGGCAATAGGGGTACAGAGATGTGACCCATGTATACTTGTATCTGATACACAGATTGTATCTGATATCAATTTTAATGATATATTAACTCCCATAAGAGGCTGTGTGCAATGTGTGTTCTTTGACAGTAACATTGAAAGCAAATGTGTTCAGACAACTTTAAGAAATGACCTATATATGTTTTTTTCCTTGTTAAGAACTAGAATAAATAAAGGATCCCATTGCTGAATGCCTGGGGAATGAGACAGTTTGGTCACTGGAATTTTGTGATCAATTGAGAGTTAACCCACATGACATCTGTAGTTGTGAAAATGCAACATAAACATTGTCATCATTAAAAATATTCTAAAGCTCCACAAGATGGGGCTATGTCCCTAGGGAAGCAGGACTTTCAAATCAAACTTTAATGCAATTTAAATTCACTACATTCTTTTAATCATGACGTTTTCCCTTTAGGGAAAAACAATGTCTGGAACATATTAGTCACTCAATACGTACTCAATGAATAAATGTCTATGGTAGAGTTGGTTTTATGGTTTCAGTTCAAAATACGAGTGCACCAGACATTCACTCAGATTACAAGAACTGAAACTTCCAAGATAGGATTTAGCACATTTTTACAATACAATGTTTATCTTGTTTTCAGAGAAGCAAAAAATGAAAAATAAAATAACAGGAGGCTTAGTAACCAAGCTGAGGGTTTCCTCAAGTGAATTTTGTAAACCTCAGATGAAGTGATATGTCTTGCAATTGCCTTTGCTTGATGGTAGTCTTCAATTTTACAAGTAAAAAATACATACTTATTGCAAAAAATAGACCACACATGTATATAAAATAAAACTTAGTCCTCCTTTATCTCCTACCACAGGTACAGGTACAGCCCACCCAGTTAAAAGTATCTTCCGGTTCTTTTGCTATGCATTTAATAACTTTTTTTTTTAATAGTGAGAGACTGAATATACAATGGGTGGTGACCAGACCATATAAAAAATAGAACACCCACCTACAATCTTCAGCAACGAGCTCAGGAAGCCAATCTATTATTTACATTAATCAGCCCAGGAAGCCAGCCTGCTTTCTGTGTCCGACTTATAGAAAGTCAGATACTAACTCTAGCAACTGGTCTGGAAAGCCAAACAAAGTACCCTAATAGCCAATGACAATCCAGATTTGATTGATAATTCACAGCTTTCTTAATTTCTGTCCCTATTTCCAACTGAGGACTAAACTAGAGAAAGCCAAATACGCAAAAGTAAACAATACCATGGGATTCCTAAGTCTAGTTGGCCTACCTACAGCTTCCCCATGTCAACTCCTCCAATCAGGGCATAGCTGAAGCCTTCCCTTCTTCAACTATAAAGTTTTCCTACTCCTCTGCTTTGACTTTTGAGTTTCTGCCAAACACAAATGATAGTGATTAGGACCTTTGCTATAGCAACCTCAGAATCAATAGCCTTTGCTTCACTCATTGGATTAGTCTTCATTTCCACAATAGATGTAGACTAATTCAACAACATGGATTTGAACGGATGTTGTTTGAGAGACTGGGGAAGCAGACAGTTACTGCCCACATGATGCTATGTGTTAGTGGAAGGAAAAGTAAATATGTTTATAAAATGTTAGGGCTATAGGTTCTGAAGAAAAATAGAGCAGAATCCAAGAACAGAGGTTGATTAGAAGGTGCTATCAAAAAACGGTAAACTAAAAAGTCCTCTTAAGGAGGTGACACATGAGCAGAGTTCTGGATAAATGGTGGGAGGGAGCTGCAGGGCTGCAGGGGAGGCCCTATAGTTTGAGGGATCACAACACTCAGCATTGGGAGTGAGAAAACTTGTTTCCTTCTGGAAAAGGCACGAAGGCTGGAGTTACTGAAATAGATTAAGCCAAGGCAGAGTTTGTAAAGATGCTAATTGTGGCACACAGTACCATGTGCATTTTATTTCATAACATGATACACAGTACACCTGTGTTCAATCCAACTGTTAAAGGTTGAATGGTGTCCCCCCAAAAAATACATGTTGTAATCTTAACCCCAAGTACCTCAGAATGTGACCTTACATGAGAATAGGATTGTTGTAGATGCTATCAGGTAAGATGACATCATACTGGAGTGTGGTGGCTCCTCAATAAAAAATGTTTAGTTTCCTTAGGGACACAAGAAGAAAAGGCTGTTACGACAGGGGCAGAGATTGAGATGCTGCATCTGCAGGATAAGGAGTGCCAGGGATTTCCAGCAACTACCCAGAGGTAGGAAGAGGTAAGGAAGGAGTCTATCCAGGGTTTCAGAGGAAGCAAGACTCTAATAACACCTTGATTTTTGATTTCTGGCCTTCAGAATTGTGAGACAATAAATTTTTGTTTTGAGCTACACAACTTGTGATATTTTGTTACAGCAACCCTAGGATGTAACACATAACACATTGAATGACAAGTGACATTAAACCTACTTATCTTTACTACCTGTAGTTTACTGACAGTTCTATGCCATGACATTACATGTTGGCCAGGACCCCAGTGGTTTTCTGCCTGCTTCTCCCACCCCACAATGCTCTGCATTCTGTAATTGAAAGACACTAAGCAAATGGAGAGTGGTGGGGAAAAAGGCCAGGAAAACAGCCAGGATCTAGGTCACATAGGCCGTGGGAAGAACTTTGTAGTGTTTTAGCTAAGGTTGCTGGGAAAGCCATTGATAGATTTTGTTTTCTTCCTTTGAGTGTATGAGACATGATCTGATTTATCTTTGAAAAGGATCATGCTGATGCAGCTATCTGGGAAGTAAATTTGGGAGAGAAGAGTAGAATCAGAACAGTCAGGCGCAGACTGCAGTAATCTAGCCACAAGATGATGGTGGCTTGGACTATATTAAATAGATACACAGGCACATGGGAATATATTGCCTTATATGAAACCTGGGTGTTGCTTTTCTTTCAAAGTTGCCTTTCTTTACCTCTGAGACAATTAGGAAGGTGGATTTTACTGTCTATTCCATTTCCCATCAATAAGAGACTTCAGAAATTTTACTTGAAGTGTTAATACTGCTTTTCTATCCCTTCCTTCACTTTCATTCAATCCTAGAAAAATGGAGTGTAACATACCATGTCTCTCTTGACCATCTTGTCCTGTTGCTAGTTTTCACTGTACCAACACTCTTGTGTATCTCTGGACTGAAAAGCATGTAGCTACATTTTTTAACTCAAGAATTAGGCATTCTTGTGAGAATATCATAGGTCAAGAGGCTGAAACATTAGGAAAGTCTAGATTTCCCTAGAGCCACACAAGGAGAGTCCTGTAGCTTTTTGAGCTTCAGTAGGAAAATGCCATGCATGCTCATTCCAGGCACAGTCTGCTCTCCTTCCTCATGTTCTGAACCCACATATAAAATGTTTGTTAAGCTCTTCTGTCCAGCAAACCAAACCTTCTCTTAGGAATAACTCTCTTACATGTGAGTTGATTTAGATGCTTTATTTTAACTTCCAAACAATTCTGGTAGGCTTCATCTGTGAGTAGCAGCACTCCTGGGTCTGTGAAGGTATGGACTCTAGTCCTGAAAGTGAATCCATTAATCCTCTAATTATATAGTTCAGTCTTTCCATTAGCAAGAGTGGAGGGTCTACAGTTCTCTTACTAGTGAGAAATGGGAAAGTAGCTGGAAACTTAAAGCTAGCTTTAATATTCTCCTTTTTAACATAAACAATTTCATGAAACATCAACATCAGACAAGGCCATTCTGACTATGATGGATGGAGACAAAAATAAAACCATTAAACACAGACAAAACATATTCCCAGTGCCACAAAAGACCAGACACTTCCCTATCCTGGAAGACATGAGTAACTATGCTTCTTTACCAATTATACCTTTAGCTTTTCTCTACTCTGTCCTTTTCCTAGATAGGATTTTTTAATACTGCTCGAACATGGAACTATCTCTGCTACCTGCCAGCATCAAGTCTGGGGTGGAGCCAAGTCCTTTGAATCTTCCACAAGCCTAAATCCTAAAATCTTTTCTTAATACCCTCTTATTGAGATGCCTTGTGGTTTTCTACCTGTCTTCCTTGTTTCAACAAGAACCCAACTTGTTCAATTATGGGTGTGTTCCTGGTAGTCTCACTGGAGAACGTTGATACAAGGCTGTGTTTTGAAATAAACTCCCTTGGCAGGTAACAAATCATTTCCTTAACATAAGTCATCTATGTCACTAATGAAAAATACTTATGTTGCCTCCAGTGTTTAGCTATAAAAAACATTGTTCTGTTTTTCTGTTCTTCAACAAAGGAAAGTAATGGGGGAATATGTCCACCTATCCACCTATAACAACTATAAAGAACCAGACAAAATATAGTAAAGAATGGCATTTGAGACATTGGACACAAGGCAACAAAGGCCTGTTATCCCTGAGGGATGGGAAACAAGAGGTGAGCTCTATGATTGCCAACAGCTTATGGTTTGAGGGAAAATTTCGAGGCCTTAGTAAAGGAATGGGGAAGCCAGGCAAGGCTGACTGTCTCCCAGATTGTCTTCCCAAGCCTGGGGAAACCAATGTGGCTGGAGTTCACAGGGAAGAATACAAAAGATGGGAGAGAAAAAGGTAGATGGCCGAGATGCTCAGAGTTTTTCATTGAATACTGATCAGTGCACACTTGGGAGGAGACGTACTGAGACATGAAGAGAACCACTGATGAGTATTAGGGGAAATAGTGCCTAGGGTTTACATTGGATGGCAAAAGTGCCTGTTTCCAACAGCTAGAGAGGAAAATAATATTTAAGGAGGCATCAGAAATCTAAGAAGGATCTTGTCTCAGCAGTGGGAAAATATTAACCCCAGATTAAATGCAGGTCTTGTCTTCACAAACAAGATTTACAAATAAGACCTAAAAGGATCAGACTCTTCCCACGTCATGTAACCATGTTAAGAACAATTTTTAAGAATACTTACAGGATGAGAAAAATATCTAGTATTAATTAAGGTAGAATTCACGGTGTCTGGCATCCAATCAAATTCTAGGCAGGCCGGGAAAATACAACTCATGATTAGGAAAAAAATCAGTCTAGGCTGGGCGCGGTGGCTCAGGCCTGTAATCCCAGCACTTTAGGAGGCTGGGGCGGGCGGCACGAGGTCAAGAGATCAAGACCATCCTGGCCATGCTGAAACCCTGTCTCTACTAAAAATACAAAAATTAGCCAGGCATGGTGGCACGCGCCTGTAGTCCCAGCTACTCGGGAGGCTAAGGTGGAAGAATTGCTTGAACCCAGGAGGCGGAGGCTGCAGTGAGTGGAGATTGCACCACTGCACTCCAGCCTGGCGACAAAGCAAGACTCTATCTCAAAAAAAAAAAAAAAAAAAATCAGTCTAATGAAACTGAATTACAAATAAAAATGATAGAATTAGTAGGCAGAGACATTAAAAAGAGGTATGACAGAGTTCCATATGTTCAAGAAGCAAAAGGAAATACTGAATATTAAGTACAGACATGGGAGATATAAAAAAGACCAAAATAAAACTCAGAGATGAAAACTACAATATCTGAGATAAAAAAATTTACTACCTTCCATGAAAACCTATAGCTATCATAATATTTAATGGTGAAGGACTAAATGCTTTATCTCTAACATCAGGTACAAGGCAAAGATGTTCACTCTCATCTTATTGTATTGGAGGTTTGAACTAGTTGAAATAATATAAGGAAAAGAAATAAAATGGATTCAGTTTGGAAAAGGTAAAGTTGTCTTTTTTCCAGCTGACATGATTATCTAAGTAGAATGTCTTATGGAGTCAAAAAGCTTCTGGAACTGATCAGGGAGTTTAGCCATGTCTACAGAATGTAAGATCAACATAGAAAATTATTGTGTTTTTATATATTAGAAATAAAGAACGGAAAAATTGATCTTATAAAACAGTACTACTTATAACAGTTTCAAAACTGAAATTCTTGGGCATAAATTTGACACAGTATCTGTAAGACTTGTACACTGTAAAGTATAAAACATTGCTCAGTGAAATTAAAGACAACCTAAAATAAATGGAGAGAGATGTTCATGGGTTGAATAACTCAACATTTTTAAGGTGTAGATTTTTTCCAAATTGATCAACAGATTCAATGCTGTCCTAATAAAAATAGCAGACGCTTTAAAAAAGAAGTTAATTTTAAAATTCTTGCGGAGAATAAATAACCTAGAGTAGGCAAGATAATTTTGAAAAAGAACAAAGTTTGAAGACATGTACCATCTAACTTCAAAGCAGTGTGGCAATGATCTCAATAATGAGAAATAGATCAATGTAACAGAAGAGAGTCCAGCCACAGACCCATACACTTGTGGTCAATTAATTTTCAGCAGTAATATTCATATGCAAAAATTATAGTAGATGCAAAAGCTAACTTTAAATATATTATAGATTACAAAACAAAACCTGAAACAGTAAAATATCTAGAAGAAATTCTAAAAGCCTTTGTGATCTCAAGGTTAGAGAAACAGATATGACACCCAAAGCACAATCCATAAAATAACTTTAGTAAATTAGATTTCATCAAAATTAAGAGCAGCTGCTGTAGGAAAAAATGAAAATCCAATTTATAGATTGAAAGAAAATACAGGAAATTGTATAACTGGAAAAATATAGGAAAATATATAAATATAATTGAAAGAAATTATAAGAAAATATATAATTGAAATTATACATCTAATAAAAAAGTAATATCCTGAATGTATATAAAAAACTCTCAAAACTTAAGAAACAAACTACCCAGTTAAAAATAGGTAAAAGATTCAAACAGACATTTTAGCAAGTAATACAAGTGGATGAGAGCTAAGCCCAGGAAAAGTTGCTTAACATACATAACTAGGAAAATGCAAAGTCAAATCACATTGCACTACCACCACATACATATTAGAATGTCTTTTTTAAAAAGCCTCATAATACCGAGTATTTGTGAGATGTAGAGTAACTGAAATTATTCTGCCTTGCTGATATGAATATAAAAGGTACAGCTACTTTGGAGAAAGCATCTTGGAACTTTTGAACAAACATATGTCCACCTTATGACCCAGCCATTCCATATGTAGATATTTCCCTAAGAGTAACAAAAGTGTGAGTCTATAAAAGGTTTTAGATATATGTTCACAGCAGCTTAATTTGTAATAATCAAAATCTGGAAGTGACCGAAGTGTCTAAATCAATAGGTGAATAGATAAAGACATTCTGGGGCTGGGTGGAGTGGTTCACAACTATAATTACAACACTTTGGGAGGCTGAGGAGGAGTTCAAGACCAGCCTAGGCAACATAGCAAGACCCCCATCTCTATAAAAAAAATTAAAAATTAGCTGGGTGTGGTGGTGTACACCCATACTCCTAGCTAATCAGCAGGCTGATTGGGAGGCTTGCTTCAGCCCAGGAGATCTAGGATGCAGTGAGCCACAGTTGTGCCACTGCTCTTGGGTCTGAGTAACAGAGCAGCACCCCATCTCTTAAGACATTGTGATATATGTGGATAATGGAATATTACTCTGTAAAAAGGAATGAAGCATTGACCTACATGATAGCTGGATGAATCTCAAAATAATTATGCTGAGTGTTGTAAAATAGAGTGTATATGTAATAGGATGCCATTTATGTAAAACTCTGAAAATGCAAATTAATCTGAAGTGATGATAGATTGGTTGGTTGGGGAGGAAGGAGCGTTGAGAGGAGGATTCTTTTGGAGGTGATGGATATATTCATTATCTTCATTGTAGTGATTATTTCAGAGGTGTAGACTGTTAAAATTTGCCAAGTTGTATAGTTTAAACACATGTTGCTGATGGTATGCCAATTTTTAAATAAACCTATTAAAATAATGCTGTGACGAAAATATGATGTCTGTGGTTTGCTCTAAAATATTTCTTGGTGTAGACAGAAAATAGGTGAGACTAAACCAGAAATTGGCCATTAGTTCATAATGGCTGAGAGGTGAATACATGAGTGTTCATTACCCTATTCTATCCATTTTTATATTTGAAATATTTCAAAGCAAAATATAATTCATATATATCTTTGTGCCTCTTTGCATGCCTTTTATATAGAATAGGGTACTAAAAATGGAATATTAGTTGTAAGAACTTACATTTTATTTTGGTGGACATTATTAAGCTGTGGTTTTTAAAAATGGATTATTAGATGCAAGAGCTTACATACTTTATATTTTGGTGGCTGTTAAGCTGTGGTTTTAAAAGTTTCTTTTGGGCTCCTCTGAGAAATACTTTCTCTGGATTTATGGTTTTCTAGTTTTTTAGTTGGTGTAAAACTGAAATTAAAGGAAATTTAATGCTGGAAAGCCATGGCATTTCAAGTTAATGCCCTAAATATCTGCAACTAACCAAAATAGTTAAAAAGCATTCTGCAACTTTTTATTTTCATTGTCTTTGTGCAGACAGCTTTGGAAGGCATTATTTATATCTTTTGTTCACTCTTCCATTTCTGCTTTTAAAAATGCCACCTTTTTGAAAAACTTGATTATTCAAATTTTGTTAGTGTTCAATTATGTGTTTAAATGGCGCTTAACATGTATTGACTAGTTATTGCTCTAAGCTCCATATGTGGATATATTTAATCTCTGAAAATTGGAGGGATTTCTTTTCCCATTGATGAAACAGAAGCATCTAGAAATGAGCTTGCCCAAAGTTATACAGCCAGAAGTTACAACTGGAACACAAACCCAGGGGTCTGGCCCCAGACTCCATTGGTCTTTAATCACTGTGTTTTACTTCCTCAGCATTTAATTCTGAGTAAGTTAAACCAAGGATATAAAACTCTTGAATTCCCTCTTCACATTTTGTTACTGTGTGTAGATAGATAGTATATTTTCTGTAGCTAAACAATTTTTCACCAAGTTTTATACACAACATACACAACATTGTTAAGAATGTTACTTTTCTGTGGTTTTATGATGATGCTTACCAATAAAATGGAATGGTAACTTGCTTTGGATCCAGGTTATTCTTGAGATAGTGGAGTTTGTCAGGGCAATACTTTTTTTGAATTAGGAAAAGGGAACCTCTCTGGGTAGATGCATTAGAAAAAGAACTTCTGAAAGTGGATACAGACTAATGGGCACATGGCTTGCTGTCTTTGTGGGTCTCTGTCCAAGGAGGAATGACAGAGATGAGGCCTTTTGCTAGAATGCTACCCCTGGACAGGATAACACATTGATTGGAAGAGTGCTGACTGGATTTCAGTTTCCTCTGCTCCTCTTGGCTCAGAGCTTTTGTGTAAGGTATACATTGAACAAGTATTAGACTCCTCCCAGAATCTTATCACAAACTTTCTAGCTAAACTATTTTTATTTTTATTTTTTAATATAGAGATGGAGTTTCACCATGTTGCCCAGGCTGGTCTCAAACTTGTAGCCTCAAGCCATACTCCTGCCTTGGCCTCTGATATGATTTGACTCTGTGTCCCCACCTAAATCTTATGTAGAGTTGTAATCCATACATGTGGAGGGAGATGATTTGCTCACAGGGGCAGATTTCCCCTACACTGTTCTTGTGATAGAGAGTTCTTATGAGATCTAATGGTTTAAAGGGTGGCGCCTCCCCCACCTTGAGCATTCTCTCCTGACACCATGTAAGAGGTGACTTGCTTCTCCTTCTCTTTCCACCATGATTGTAAGTGTCCTGAGGCCTTCCCAGCCATGTGTAACTGTAAGTTAAACCTCCTTTCTGAAGTTACTGAGTCTCATGTAGTTCTTTATAGCAGTGTGAACATGGACTAACACCCTCTCTCAAAGTGCTGGGATTACAGGCATGAACCACTGTGCCTGGCCTAAAACAATTTTATTGTAATAGTGGCAGAAATGCTAGTTGTTTATCAGTAAACAATTGTCTCTTTGTGAATGAAGACCAAGTGTCCCTTGTAGCTAGGCGTGGCCATATATAGAATTATTTTGTGACAGCTTTGAAGAAAATTTCTTAAAGGATAGCTGGTGCATGTCTTTGACCCTTCTTCCCCCATATTCCTTGATTCTGTTGCTGGCAACATTGGTGAGTCTGAATCACTAGCTTATACTATGAGGATAAGAGCCATATCCTGAAGATAAGCAGCAGAAAACTGGATGTCTTCGGGTATCTGATGTTAAGCCACCATATAAGCCCTGTGTTCTCTACATTTTATGCAGGAGAGACAAGGTTCTTTGTTAAAATCGCTTTTTTATAATAATATTTACATAACAATTTGTTTTACAAAGAGAATTGATGTCAGTTACTTTTTAAAATTTTTATTAATTGTGGTTACATAGGCGTATATATGGGGTACATGAGATACTTTGATACAGGCACGCAATGTGTAATGATCACATCAGGGTAAATGAGGTATCCATCACCTCAAGAATTAACATTTCTTTGAGTTACGAACATTCCAATTATACTTTTAAATATTTAAAAACATATGACAAATTATTGTTGACGGTAGTTAGCCTATTGTGATATCAAATACTAGCTCTTATTCATTCTATTTAATTGTATTTTTGTACTAATTAACCATCCCCACTTCCCTTCTCTCTTCTCCACCTGCCGCTACCTTTCCTAACCTCTGGTAATGAACATTCTACTTTCTATCTCCATGAGTTGAATTGTTTTAATTTTTAGCTGTCACAAATCAATGAGAACACATGAAATTTGTCATTCTATGCTTGCCTTTTTTCACTTAACATACTGTCCAGTTCCACCCATGTTGTTGCAAATGACAGAATCTTATTTTTTTAATGGCTAAATAGTATTCAATTGTGTATATGTACCACATTTTCTTTATCCATTCATCTAAGGATGGACACTTAGGCTGCCTCCAAATCTTGGCTATTGTAATATACTACAATACACATGGGAAAGCAGATATCTCATTGATAAACCAATTTCCTTTCGAGTATATACTTAGTAATGGGATCACATGGTAGCTCTAGTTTTAAATCTTTGAGGAAACTTCATAGTGGGTATAGCAGTTTACATACATTCCCACCAACAGCGTGTGAGTGTTCCCTTTTTTCCACTTTCTTGCCAGCTTTCATTATAGTCTGACATTTGGATAAAAGCCATTTTAACTGGAGTGAGATGATACCTTATTGTAATTTTGATTTGCATTTGTCTGATCAATGATGTGGGGACATCTTTTCATATGCCTGTTTGCCATTTTATGTCTTCTTTTGAGAAATATTTATTTAGCTCTTTTGCCTATTTAAAATTGCATTTAGATTTTTTTCCTGTTGAGTTTGAACTGCTTATGTATTCTGAATATTAATCCCTTGTCTGATATAGTTTACAAATATTTCCCCTTATTCCGAATTGTCTTTTCACTGTGATTTCCTTTGCTGTGCAGAGGCTCTTTAACTTGATGTGATCCTGTTTGTCCATTCTTGCTTTGGTTGCCTGTGCCCTCAGGGTATTACTCAATAAATTTTTGCCTAGAACAATGTTCTGGATTGTTTCCCAAGTTTTTCTTTAAGTAATCTTACAGTTTGAGGTGTCCATTTTACGTGTCCAGTCCATTTAGGTGTACAGTCCATTTTGGATTGATTTTTGTACATGATGAAAGATAGTCTACTTTCATTCTTCTGCATATGGAAATCCAGTTTTTTCTGCACCGTTTATTGAAGATACTGCTTTGCTCAGATGTATGTTCTTGATACCTTTAAAAATGAGTTCACTGTAGATGTATGGGTTTATCTCTGGGTTATCTCTTCTGTTCTATTGGTCTATGGTGTGCATTTTTTAAAATTTTATTATTTTTTTATGTCAGTGCTATATTGTTGTTTTGGTTACTGTAGCTCTGTAGTATAATTTGAAGTCAGGTAATGTGATTCTTTCAGTTTTGAAATCTCAGAATGGTTTTGGCTACTCTGGGTCATTTGTGGTTCAACTTAAATTTTAGGATTATTTTTCTATTTCTGTGCAGAATGTCATTTGGTACCTTGATAGAGATTGCATTGAATCTATAGATTGCTTTGGGTAGTATGAACATTTAAAAAAAGATTGTTTCTTGCAATCCCTGAACATGGAATATTATTTCTTTTTATGTATCATTTTAAATTTCTTCAGTGTTTTATCATTTTCATTGTTGAAATCTTTTACTTTTTAGGTTAAGTTTATGCCTAGGTATCTTATTTTATTTGTAGCTATTATAAATAAGATTACTTTCTTAATTTCTTCTTCAGATTGTTCACCACTGGCATATAGAAATACTTAATATTACCAATTTTTGTATGTTGTATGTTGATTTTTGTATCCTGCAAGATTACTGAATTTATCAGTTCTAATAGTTTTTTGGTGGAGTCTACATTTTCCAAATTACAAGATCATATCATCTGCAAACAAGGATAATTGACTTCTTCCTTTCCAGTTTGGATGCCCTTTATTTCTTTTCTTGTCTGATTGCTCTAGCTGGGACTTCTAGCACTATGTTGAATAACAGTGGTGAAAGTAGGCATCCTTGTCTTGTTACAGACCTTAGAGGAAAACTTTCCATTTTTTCCCAGTCAGTATGATACCAGATATGGGTCTATTGTATATGGCTTTTATTGTGCTGAGGTATATTCTTCTTTTTTGAGGGTTTTTATTTTAAAGGGATGTTGAATTTCATCAAATGCCTTTTCAGCATCAGTTGGAATGATTATATGGCTTTTTTCCTTCATTCTGTTGATAGAATGTGTCACATTGATTGATTTTTTTTTTCCATAGGTTGAACCACCCTTGCATCCAAGGGATAAATCCAACTTTGTCATGATGAATGAACTTTTAAAAGTGTTGTTGAATTCAGTTTGCTAGTATTTTGAGAATTTCTGCATCAATGTTCATCAGGGAAGCTGGTCTGTGGGTGGTGGTTTTTTTTTTTTTTTTTTTTTTTTTGTAATGTGTTTTTTTCTGGTTTTTGCATTAGGGTAAAACCAATCTTGTAGAATAAGATTGGGAATATTCCCTCCTCTTCTATTTTATAGAATAGTTTGAGTAGGATGGGTATTAGTTCTTGAAATGTTTGATAAAATCCAGCAGAGAAGTCATTAGGTTTTAGCCTTTTCTTTGCTAGGAGATTTTATTAAATTTTAGATCTATTTCTTGTTAGTGGACTATTCAATTTTTGAATTTCTTCATGGTTCATCTTTTTAGGTCGCATGTATCTAGGAATTTGTTAATTTCTTCTAGGTTTTCTAATTTATTGACATATAATTGCTCATAGTAGTTCTAATGATCCTTTTAATTTCTGCAGTATCAGTTGCAATGTCTCATTTTTCATATCTGATTTAATTTATTTGGGTCTTCTCTTTTTCTTAGTCTGACTAAAGGTTTGTTGATTTTGTTTGTCTTTTCAAAAACAAGCTTGCTTGTTGTATTTTTTGTTTAAATTTTATTTTTCTTTTATTTCAGTAGAAGCTTTTGCTGTTCTATAAGATGTGTCATTGGGTTGTTCAAAGTTTTTTTACTTTTTTGTCGTAGGCACTTACTGCTATAAACTTCTTAGTATTACTTTTGCTGTATTCCACGGGTTTTGGTATGCTGTGTTCCCATTTTCATTTGTTTGAAGAAATTTTAAATTTTCTGGAATTTCTTTATTGACTTGTTCATTCAGGAGCATGTTGTTTAATTTCCATGTGTTTGTTTAGTTTCCAAAATTTCTCTTGTTGCTGATTTCTAGTTTTATTCCATTGTGGTAAGAGGAGATACTTAAGATAATTTCAGGGTTTTTCTTTGAAGTTTTTGAGACTTGTTTTGTGGCCCAAAGTATGGTCTATCCTTGAGAATGATCCATGTGCTGAGGAGAAAAAAGTGTATTCTACAGCCATGGAAGAGATGTTCTGTATATGTATATATAATATATATATATGTATATAATATATACAACATATATATGTTTTGTATATATAATATATAACACACGTTATATATGTGTATATGTATATATAATATATAACATGTATGTTATATGTATATATAATATATATAACATATGTATGTTATATGTATATATAAAACAAATGTAATATGTGTGTGTGGGGGGGGGTCCACTTTGTCTGTAGTGAAGGTAAATTTCAATATTGCCTTGTTGGTTTTCTGTCTGGAAGATCTGTCCAATGCTGAAATTGAAGTGTTAGTCTCCAACTATTTTGTATTTACGTCTATCCCTCTCTTTAGCTCTAATAATTGCTATACACATCTGGGTGCTCCAGTGTTGGGTGAGTATATATTTAAAATTTTCATATCCTCTTGCTGAATTGACCTCTTTATCATTAATGACATTCTTTGTGTCTTTTTACAGGTTTTTGTTTTAAAATCTATTTTGTTTGATATAAGTATGGCTACTCCTGCTTTCTTTGGTTTCCATTTGCACAGAATATCTTTTTCCATTCCTTTATTTTCAATCTGTGTATGTCTTTATAGGTGAAGCATGTTTTTATAGGCAACATGTCATTGGGTCTTATTTTAGTCCATTGAGCTACTCCATGTCTTTTGGGGTAGCTGAGTGGATTAAAAAAAACCAGACCCAATGATCTGTTGTTAGTCCATTTAACATTCTATGTTATTATTTATAAATACTTACTCTTGCCATTTGTTGTTTTGTTTTCTGGTGGTTTTCTCTTTTTTCCTTCCCGACTTTTTGTGAAGGTAATTTTTCTCTGGTATGTTTTCAATTTATATTTATTTTTTGTGTATCTGTATGTGTTTTCATTTGAGGTTACTATGAGGCTTGCAAATAATGTAACCCATGATTTTAAACTGGTGACAACTTAACACTGATTGCAAAAACTAACAAACTAGGAAAGAGAAAACTATTACAAACTTTACACTGTGACTTTAGCCCTCTGCTTTTTTATTTCTATTTATATCTTACTATACTGTCTATGTCTTAAAGTTGTAGTAATCTTTGACTTGTTCATCCTTTAGTTTTCCTACTCCAGATATGAGTAGTTTACACATCACAATTATAGTGCTCTAATATTCTGTATTTATGTACTTACTATTACCAGTGAATGTACCTTCACACGTCTTGTTGCTCATTAATGTCCTTTTCCTTCAGATTGAAGAACTCCCTTTAGCATTTCTTGTAGGACAGGTCTGGCATTGATGAAATCCTTCAGCTTTTGTTTGCAAAAGCTATTATTTTTCTTGCATGTTTGAAAGATATTTTTGTTGGATATACTATTCTAGAATAAAAGTATTTTTCCTTCAGCACTTCAAATATGTCATGCCACTCTTCACTGGTCTGTAATGTTTCCAGTGAGAAGTCTGCTGCCAGATGTGTTGGAACTCCTTTATACATTTCTTTCCTCTTGTTGCTTTTAGGATCCTTTCTTTATCCTTACCTTTGGGAGTTTGATTATTAAATGTCTGAGGTAATCTTGTCTGGGTTCTATCTGCTTGGTGTTCTATAACCTTTTGGTACATGAATATTGATATCTTTCTCTTGGTTTAGAAAGTTGTTATTTCTTAGAATAAATTTTCTACACCTATCTTTCTCTACCTTAAGGCCAGTAACTCTTAGGTTTGCCCTTTTGAAGCTATTTTATAGATCTTGTAGGTGTGTTCATTTTTTAAAATTGTTTTTTTCCCTTCCAACTGTATTTTCAAATAGTCTTCAAGATCACTAATTCTTTCTTCTGCTTGAAAAATTCTGCTTTAGAGAGACTGATACATTCTTCAGTATGTCAATTGAATTTTTCAGCTCCAGAATTTCTGCTTGATTTAAAAACATTTTAATCTGTTAATCTGATAAGATTCAGAATTCTTTCACTGTGTTATTTTGAATTCCTTTGGGTTCCCTTAACACAGCTATTTTGAATTCTCAGTCTGAAAGGTCACCTATCTGTCACTCCAAGATTGGTCCTTGGTGTCTTATTCAGCTCATTTGGTAAGGTCACATTTTTCTGGTTCATGATGCTTGTGGATGTGTGTCGTTTATCTGAGCATTGAAGAGTTAGGTGGTTACTGTAGTCTTCATGGCCTGGGCTTGTTTCTACACATCCTTCTTGGGAAGCCTAACTATTCAAACGGAATTGAATATTGTGATCTAAATCTTTAGTCACTGCAGCTGTATCTGCATTAGTGAGCACCCCAAGCCCAGTAATGCTGTGACTCTTACAGACTTAGGGAGAGTACCACCTTTGCTCTTGGTTAAGATCTGGGAGAATTCCTTGGATTACCAGGAAGAGGCTTGTGTTCTCTTCCCTTACTTTCCTCCAAACAACAGAATCCCCTTCTGTGCTGAGCTGCCTTGAGCTGGGGGAATGGTGACACAAGCACCCCTGTGGCCATCACTACTGGGACTGTGGTAGGACAGACCCAAAGTCAGCATAGCACTGTGTTTTGCTCAAGGCCTGTGGTGACCACTGCCTAATGCCAATGTTCACTCAAGGCCCAAGGCTCTTTAGTTGGCACGTAGTGAATCCAGCCAGGCTTGGGTCCTTCCCTTCAGGTTGATGAGCTCCCTCTACCCCAATTCAAGGCAGGTCTAGAAATACCATCTGAGAGCCAGGGCCGGGAGTTGGGAACCTAAGGAATCTACTTGGTTCTCTATTCTTCTGTAGCTGAGCTTGCACCTGTGAGCCTCTTTCTCTCTTCCCTCTCCTTTATTTACACAGAAGAATTCTCTCTTTATGGTCCCCACTTCCTTAAACCCATAGCAGGTACTACTTGACTACCACTGACATTCACTCAAGCCCCAAGGGCTCTTTAAGTCAGCTTGTGATGAATGCTGCTGGTCCTGGGTTTCTCCCTCCAGGGTGGGTCCACAAATGCCACCCAGAAGCCGACGCCTAGAATTAGGGACCCCAGGAAGCCTACTTGGTGCTTTGCTTCACTGTGGCCATTCTGGTGCCCAAGCTGCAGGACAGTGTTCCCTTTACTTCATCTTCTCCCTTCCTAAAGCAGAAGGAGTCTCTCTCCATGGTCATCAGAGCTGGGAATGTGCTGGGTCACACCTGAAGCCCGCACAGCTAGCCCTGGTTCTCACCCAAAGCACGTTGAGTACTGCCTGTACACTACCTAAGTTTATTCAAGGCCCCAGGACTCTTTGGTCAGCAAGTGATGAATCCTGCCAGGACTTCCTTCCTTCAAGGCAGCAGGTTCCATTCTGGCCCAGAAGGTGCCTAGATATGTCTTGTGGGAGCTAGGTCCTGAAATAGAGCACTTTGCCTGATATCCTGTTCTCCTGTGGCTGGACTGGTATCCAATTTGCAAGACAAAGTCCTCTCTATCTTCTCTCTCTTCTCCTCAAGCATAAGGAAAGTGCCTCTCCATGAGCTGTGAGCTGCACTGCCTTGGGTTGGCAGAGGAGTGATGCAAGCACTCCCTTGGCCACCCTAGTTGATACATCACTAGGTCATGTGTACCTGAAGTTCATTGGATCCAAGCCCAGCACAGCACCAGGACTTGCCCAGGAATTGTAGTCTTTGTGGCCTAGACTGCCTTTAAAGCTGATTGAGGTCCCCAGAGTACTTTATCCTGTGGTGGTGAGCCTTGCCAGAACTCAGGCTCTGTCTGCTGGGATGGGCAATTTCCTTCTGGCTAGGGCTGGCTTAAGTGCTCCCTCCATTTGTGCAGGCTGAATTCTGCCCTGTGTTGCTTTCTGCTGTGACAAGGCAGCACTGAGTTATGAAGAAAAGTCCCATAATACATGTGCTCTCCATCTCCAGAGCACACAGATTTTCTCTCCATGCCACACAGCTGCTGTCAGGGGATGGGGCAGGAGGTGCATCAGCAATTCAAGGCTGTTTTTCCTACCCTCTTTAGGGCTTCTTTCCTTGTTATGATGTTAAAACCAGATACTGTGATCTCTCACCTGATTTTTGGCTGTTGTGTGGATAAGTTGTTCAATCTGGCATTTCTGCAGGGGGAACATTTGCTGGAGGGTTTCGTTAGGCCATCTTTCTCTGCCTCCTCCATGTCGATTATTTTCTTTCTTCAGAATTTGATTTTGTGAGACTTTGCCAAGTCTCAAAGTTTGTGACTTAGCCTTTAGGACTGAGGTTTGTTGCTACATTCTCACTCATGGTGCTACTTGCTCTCATTTCTTAAGTTCACTCTATAACAGTCTGTGGCTACTAATGACTAGAATTGAGAAATTACAAAGTCAGCTTTTTAGTGGTTGATGTCATAGCCTCATTTGTTCATTTGCTCACTCATTCGTTCAACATATACTTTAATAAAAAGTTAAGCTTAATTTTAAAACGTGATTCATTGACTATAATTCTGTATTAGTCTGAATTACTATAAAAGATTACCTGAGGCTGGGTAACTTGAGAGACTTAATTGGCTCACAGTTTAGCAGGCTATACAGGAAGTGTATGGTACCAGTATCTGCTCCTACTGAAGACTCAGCTTACAATCATGGCAGGAGGTGAAAGGTGAGCAGGCATATCACATGGCAAAAAAATGGGAGCAAGAGAGAGAAGGGAGGTGCAGCAGATCTTTTAAACAAGAAGATCTCCTGAGAACTCTCATCAGCAAGGGGATGGTGCTAAGCCATTCATGGGGAATCTGCCCCCATGATCCAAACACCTCCTACCAGGTCTCATCTCCAACACTGAGGATTACATTTCAACATGAGCTATTGGAGGGGACAAATATCTAAATTACATTATTGATACTATGATATTATTTAACTCTGCTTCTACTTTACATAAACCCTTTCCTTTCACTTCATATCTTTCTTCTAATTATCTTTTCACAGGTAGTTATGAAGTCAGTTCATAAACATCCACATTATAACTAGTGATTCATGCAAACAGTTGATGTTCTTGGCCTTTCATAGCTTTACTTAGCTCTGAGACTTAGCAACCTCTGTCAAGTCTCTTACGGAAACCATTGTGGATTTTGGGGAACAGTTACATTCCGAGCAGAAGGGAAAATGCCATGGAAAGCAGAAGTAGTGTGTGTGTGGGGGAACCCACTGGCCAAGTTCAGTTTTCTAATGACCAGTTGCTTCCCTCCTTCTCCAAAAGCCATTACTATTCCTTAGTCAATTTCATGAAATAGCCTCTTACCCACTTGCCTTTTGTTTCTCTCCAGGCCAGTTTATATTGACTGACTGGGGAATTTGTGTACCCTACACTGTATTTATTGCTTGGATCTTTGAGAGTCTAATTAAAAAATTGGTTACAACCTAAACTGAAAATGCTAGACACTGTTGGAGCTGAACTCTTGGTACTGGGACTAGTGTTGCTGACTATGGCATGTTCTTATGTCTCAGTTCTAATTTCTCCCACATGCATGGATGTGTTTTGTCTGTCAGTTTGCACCATGAATATGTAATGGTATCAGCACTAAAGAGCCACTGACATCTTAGCCATTGTTGATTAAGAGAAAAAAGACTTTCCTAGCAGATGGTCTAACAAAACTATTTTACTACAGTAATTTCCTTATAGAGGCATATATGCCTTGAGTAAGGAGCTCATAGGGGCAAGTGGTACCTTTGTGATGACTTGAGCATTGCATTTTAGAGATGTGGGTAATATCTGGTAAAAACATATCTGCATGTATAATAAAATTACCAGATTAAAAATGAATCCCTAGAAAACTATATACAATTGATAGTATCAGCACAAGTCAATTTATGACTTTGATCTCACTGTATTAATTCCAATACCGCTTACTGTTTTTACAAAAGAGGAGTATTCATTTTAATTACATATACTCAAAACACATATACATTAGACCTCAATTATACTAGGAAGACACATACTCAGTGGAAGCTTTAACCTCAGCAACACTTCTTCCCTGTGGTGGTTCTATAACATTTCTCACCATAGAGGCTATAAAATGATTGCTCTATCACATTTATTTACTACAGGAGGGGCAAATAAACTTGGAATAGGAAATATCCAAAATCTTGCTATTGGGCAATAACCCCACCAATGGGGTTCTTATTTTTCTTAAAGCAGGCTCTCTCTGGCTTTTTCCTTCTGGCCACAAATTGGGAAGTGCCGGCTTATTCATGTACACTGAGTTGGTAATCACATCTCTCTCCCCTCCATCACTATTGGTGGAAAAACTTTTGGCAATAAATTCTTCTGTTTACTCTTAATTCCATTTTGAAAAATTGAGTGGGGGGATTTTATACTTCCTACTTGTGAATAGGGAAAAGAGTAAAATATATCAAATGAAACCTGAAATGCAAAACCACTATTTAAAGTAAAATCAATTTTTAACAACCTGTTAATCCATCGTCTTTGGCATTGTACTCAATGGTTTTAGAATGCACTGAACAAATGTATGAACACAGTTGAAAGAAAAGACAATCCATCTATTTGGATTATTCTAAAGAAATTATCTTCAAGTTACCGTAGGATTAAGATTAGTTTGACAGTCCTAACAGTTTACATTTCTAATAGATTCAAAATACAGATTTGCAATTTACCTTTTATTCATTCCCTCTTATAGCTTGAATTTTCCATTCAGAAATTCAAATGTAAAGGAGTATATTGTTTCTCCCAACTCTGATTTTTTTTCCATGGTAATACCTCCATTTCAAAGAACTAGCTCTCAACTGACCTTGTAGAATCAGTGTACCCCTTGTAAAGTGGTATCTTTCTGTGTGCCTAATTTCCCTTGCCATATTGCAAAATCCTCCAAGATACATTTTGTATTTAAAATCTCTATACATCCTTAAGGCACCTAGCCTAGTGCCTTAATTATAACATTCAGATATGTGTCAAATTATATTGAAATTCCCCTCTTCCTCAGAATGTGAAAAGTTATTGTTAAGTGTGGCAGTGATTTACTTGTCCTTCTAGAAAAGCGACTTATTGAGTTAAAAGTTCGAATTGGTTGTTTTGTTAGTCATATTTCCCTGTTTCTTCCCTCACAAGTATTTATTTATAGGTACTGAGCTATCTTTACATTTTTCATCATGCCTCTTCCTTTTCTATATAAACATGCATATATCACTATCTATTCCCCAGTTTCTATTTACAAGTTTTCCCCTTTCAAAACTCTAAGGTTAATATTGGAACTAGTCAGTCACTGATACTCCCATTTTCAGAATATCCCCTGCCCAGGGGAAGCCCATGGGGCTGGTGACAGTTCCCTACAGCAATTTCACTTTCTTGGATTCCTTGGGTATAACATAGAGTGACTTAGATGAACTGGGGTGACTTAGGAAAATTTGCCAAAGGTGAATAAAGTTATTTTTTTTCTTTATTTTAAAAAAACGTATTATACTTTAAGTTCTGGGGTACATGTGCAGACTGTGCATGCAGGATTGTTACATAGGTATACACGTGCCAGGGTGGTGGTTTGCTGTATCCATTGCCCCATCATCTACATTAGGTATTTCTCCTAATATCCTACCCCAATCTCCCCACTCCCTGCTATTTATCCCCTAACCCCCCACCCCCCAGGCCCCAGTGTGTCATGTTCCCCGTCCTGTGTCTGTGTGTTCTTATTGTTCAACACCCACTTATGAGTGAGAACATGGAGTGTTTGGTTTTCTGTTCTTGTGTCAGTTTGCTGAGAATGATGATTTCCAGATTCATTCCCGTTCCTGCAAAGGACATGAATTCATCCTTTTTTATGGCTGCAGAGTATTCCATGGTATATATGTGCCACATTTGCTTTATCCAGACTATTATTGATGGGCATTTGGGTTGGTTCCAAGTCAAAGTCTCACTCTGTCACCCAGCCTGGAGTACAGTGGCACGATCTCAGCTCACTGCAGTCTCTGTCTCCCAGGTTCAAGCAATTCCTCTGCCTCAGCCTCCAAGTATCTGGAATTACAGGTGCTCACCACCATGCCCTGCTAATTTTTGTATTTTTAGTAGAGATGGGGTTTCACCATGTTGGCCAGGCTGGTCTTGAACTCCTGCCCACCTCTGCCTCCTAAAGTGCTGACCAAATAAAGTCATTCTTATGCCTCCCTTAGGAAATCGCTTTTTTTTTTTTTTTTATCACCTCTTATGTCTACTCTTAGAAAATGGTTTTATCACTTTGTTATTACTCCTTCCACCACTGTGAGGTTTAAACATTTAGCTACGTTGCACTAAACTACCAAATGTGAGGTTTCTCAAATATCAAGTATGTAGCAATTTTCCATACTTTCCAAGCTGTTTTCTGCTGCAGTGCCTCCTTCCCACCATTTTCCCTTCTGGCGAGTGACCACTATGCCCTTTAGAATAGTGCTTCTAGTTTTTGACACAGCCCCTTAGTCACAAGGATCACCTTTAAAGCAGAATTTTTTTTTACATGATTTTCCTCTTCATTCTCCCCTCTACGTGTTCCCAAATGTATGAATTTACTGATTTGCAGACACACCTGCCCACCCCTTTCAGATGACTTCAGACCTTTGAGAAAATGTGTTTTATATTTTTCCATTGAAAATTTAATATGACTCTGTGGTGGGCAGTAGCTAGAGACCAAAAAAAGGTTTATAGATAAGAGACCAGAGGAAGAAAAGACATACTACACATGGAGGAAGTACATAGACAGAACTAACAGAATTGTTAATTATCATCCTTATATATGCATAACTTATACATAATTTCCTTTGAACTTTTCACCTCTGATGCATGTATAGCCAATACCGAATTTTCCTTTGAGAGTCAATCTGTAAAGTTTGTGGCTAGTGTTTCAGCAGGTCTCATAATTGGAAGTAAATCACCCTTCAGCAATTGCATAGCATTTCACAGGTTTAAATAAAATATTGGTTGGCTGCTTGTTTGTTATTTTCATCCCTTATTCCTTCCTGTCTCTATTGTTAAGCACAATTATTGGCATTAAAGAGGTTTTTAATACCCATTTTTAGACTGCATTCTAGCCTGGGCAATAGAACAAGAATCCCATTCTCTCTCTCTCTTTCGCTTCCTCTTTCTTTCTCTCTTACATTCTTTTTTTTTTCTTTCTTTCACTCTATCTTTCTTTCTTCTTTTCTCTCTCTTTCTTTCTTTCAAAAATTAAAAAAAAAATAAATTACCCAGCCTCTGACATGCCTTCACAGCAACACAGTATGTCTAGGACAGGCAGGTAAAAGATTGCTCCTTTCTCAGCACACCAGCTACCGCCCCTACCGGCCACTGCCTGCTTTCTCTGCTTCTCTGCCTGGGACTTCCATTTTGTTGGTCTCCAAACTTTTATTGACGTTCCAATAGGTGACTACAGTTTGTCTGGGAGAGGGGACAGGGTCCCAGGAGCATACAGAAAGACAGCCATAGTATTCGCCTAGCATTTAACTTGCCCCAAAGTCCCTCATCATCCATGATGACCTGCCAGTCAACGCTGGTCCACGATACGTAAGCTCATGTTCTGAATCCCTGAGGGTGGAATGGATGCTAAAACCATTAGGTTAAAGACTGAGGGAGAAAGGGATATCACATATCAAAATGTCATCCTGTGATTATTTGCTGGCTGCAGGAGAGTAATGTAACCTAGCAGTGGGACACAGGGTGGGACAGTCCTGCTGCCAGGATGCAGTAGGAAGGTATCCTACTAAAGCCATATGACTGGATTTGAATGCAGCCTTGGCACTCAATGTCCGGCGTCCAGAGGCCCTCAGGAACAGATGACACCACAAGAAAGCAACCTGCCCGACCCAGGAAGTGGGCATTCCATAGAGCAGGCCCAGTGTCCTCTGCAAATCAGTCTCATGAGGGGAAAAGGAGACTGGAGGTAGAGACTGTTCTAGATGAAAAGAGATTTAAGGGGCCCAACACCCAAGTGCAAGAGGCGTCGTTGATGAGATGCTGGCATAAATGGGAGTCGTCAAAGGCATTGGGGATTATGGGAGGGGGTGACAATGGGGTGGCCCTCAGAAGACAGGAGGGGATCATCACTGCTCAGGTGTTGGATGGATAGTGGCACTGGATCATGAAAGAAAATGTCCCCGTTTAAATAAATGCACAGTGAAGCATTTGGGGAGGAAGTGGCATGCGAGTGACTTTAAAACCTTTCAGAACCAGAAAGAGAGAAAAGCTGATGCAAATAAGGCAAGATGGTGATCACCGCGAAACCTGCGGGGTGGGTGCCCTCTGCGTCCTCAGACCAGTCCCTCTTTTTCTGTCTGTGCACAAAATTAAAAAGAAAAGAAAAAAGAACTATGGAAAACAGATTGGTGGCTTGTCAGTGAGTTAAACATAGTTACTATATGACTCGGCAATTCCACTTCTGGGTATATACCCCCAGAGAACTGCAGATAGGTGGTTCACACAAACCCTTGCACACCTGTGTTCACAGCAGCATTAATCATACAGCTGAAGGTGGAAGCAGCCCAAATGTCCATCGACAGATGGGTGGACCAACACCATAAAGTCTATATATACAACGGAATAGTATTTGGCCATAGAAAGAAAGGAAATTCTGCCACGTGCTACCATGTGGATGAAGCCCGAGGACACCGCTCAGTGAAAGAAGCCAGACACAGACTTGAACGGCCACGTATTGTCTGGTTCCACTTTGTGATGTAACATCACATTTCCCAAGAGCTGTCTTGACCTAGTTTTGAAATAGTGGCTAAAATCTCTCGTCTCTCTGCCCTTCAAGGGCAGTTTGCTAAGTCCCCACTCCCATCACTTTTCTTACAAGGTCCCTTTCTCTGGGGTCACCAAACACACACCCCAACTGCCCCTGCGTCATTGAGCCCCCACACTCTGGGGCCAGGCACCAGACAACTAGGGACAGCCCCTATGCTCTGGAGCCTGAAAACTTATGCAACTCAATCAAACCACAGGCCTGAGAAACCAAGCCACGCGCCTCTGCTGGCCCCTCCAGCCCCCGGTGCTGTTTCCCTGTCCCCACCGGTTCTAACCCTTGTGTGGCCCTGCCTGGCAGCCTTCTCTCGTTCAGACCTATACAGAACAAAAAGCTGTGCCTTTCATCTATCCCAGGGTCCTGCCATCCAAAGAACCTTTAACTCTCATGAAACGTGTCTGTCCAGAACAGGTAAATCTATTGTGTCACAAGGCAGATTGGTGGGTGCCAGGGGCTGAGGGGATGGGGAGGGACTGCTAATGGGTCTGGAGGTTTCCTTCTGGGGTAATGAGAATGTTCTGGAACTAAATAGAGGTGGCGACTGCACAACATGGTGACTGTACTAAATGACCTCTGAATTGTTCTCTTTAAAATGGTTAATTTCGCTGGGTGTGGTGGCTCACACCTGTAATCTCGGCACTTTGGGAGGCCAAGGTGGGTGGACCACTTGAGTTCAGCAGTTCAAGACCAGCCTGGCCAACATAGTGAGACCCCATCTCTACAGAAATACAAAAAATTAGCTGGGCGTGGTGGCACGTGTCTGTAGTCCCAGATACTTGGGAGGCTGAGGTGGGATGATTGCTTGAGCTGGGAAGGTCGAGGCTGCAGCAAGCCGTGATTGCACCACTGCACTCCAGCCTGGGTGACAGAGCAAGATTCTGTCTCAAAAAATTAATTTTTATGTTGTGTGAGTCTCACCTCAATCAAAAAGGACGGGAAAAGAAGTGTTCCTGTAAGGGAATCATCTGACGTCCGCAGGCCGCACCTGACTTCATTAGCGCACACTGTCGGTGACTGGGAGCCCTGCAATACTAAAGGCGCGTGAGGAGGTGTTACTGATCATTTGCCAGGGCTTTCAGACTGGTATGAAATTGTTGTTTTGGAAAGCAGCATAAGCTCCTTTTTTTCCCTACCATAACAGTACTGAAATTTCGTTCACTACCCATTTTGGGCAAGTCGAAAGGGGGAGGAGTTATCTCTAGTCCTTCCACCCCGAGATGTACTGAGGCAGGTCTGAGCCCCAAGGGAGTAGAGCACTGTTGAGTGGTGACCCCGGAGTGAACACCCCATCAGCGGGAGTCCAACCAGAGACGGAGACCCACACTCAGGTGCAGCATCGGAAGACTCAGCGGAGGTGTTGGCCACACCGAGCTGTCACCCAGAGCAGTGCCTATCCTTGAGAGCCAGGTTCTCGAAAATCATCTCCAATTTCAACTCCTGGAAAGAAAGACACAGTAAACTCTGTACCCATAGAACTCAAGTAATCTCCAGTTGAGCACCGCTCCGTGCATCTGAGGACAGGAGAATCTGGAAGGCGCCTGGCAGAACTAGAGAGCAGCTTCTTCCAGCTGGACCGGCAAGAGCTTTGGGGACCAGCAGAGCAGAGGCCAAGTGGAAGGATAAACCTACGCTCCGAAGCCAGGCTTCCCCGAGGCACGGCATCGGGCTTGCAGGCAAGGGTTCCAGTAGACCTCGGTGCCTCAGGTAAGAAGCCAGAAAGCCCATCAACCTGGGTGACTGGTGCCACTGGCAGCCCCTCCAGGGCTGCTCCACCTCTGCGAGGGGCCTCGGACCTGGGACCCTTGCTTGCGGATCTTAGCCTATGGGTGGAACTGAGTATGCAGGGTGGTCCATGCGGGGAGGGCCAGGAAAGGGGTGACTGCAGGGCCACTGCCTGCAAGGAAGCCTGGCCAACCAAGGGGAGAGCCGGCTGCAGCAGGATGCCTTAAGGCAACCACTAGATGGGGAGATATTCCCAGAAAAAGAAAAAAGAACCCACACAAACAACATTGAGAAAAGCATCCAGCAGACCCACTCGTGGGGAGCAGGAATTTGGGTTTTTTCATCCACAGCAAGGGACAAGCATCGCCACTTTGGTTGGGCTTCTTCCGTCCTGGGGGATCTTGCTTCTCTCAGCCCCACCAGCTTTCCCTGGCCTGAGGTCCTAGTCACCTGCTGCCCACCTGGCAGAACGGCTGGGGAGGGAAACTGGAGAAACCAGAGCCAAGGCCCAGCCTGGGTGCTGTGTGGGTTGACCAGGGCCCTGCATGCAGCCTAGCCTGGCAAACTCCTCTGAGGAACTTCCTTGCAGCTGGCAGGCCTTTCCCTCTGGGGGCAGAGTCTAACCTACCCAAAAGGCGGCCACCCAGGCTGCTTGCTGAGGGATCCTTTGAAGAGGTGGGTTGGGTCCTGTCCTCTGCTCACGGTTAACCCTGGGATGCCTGTGTCACTCAGAGCAAACCCACCCAGCCCTTCCTGACCTTGCCCAGCCCTCCTGCCACCTCTGCACTTCCCTCCACTCCCACCACACTCTCACCCCAGGGCCTTTGCACAAGGGATTCCCTTTGCCTAGAATGCTCTTTCAAAACATGACCACATGCCTTGCTCTCTCACCATGAGACTTATTCTAACCACACCACCTAAACTTGCAAGCAGACCTCCCTTCCTGGCTCTCACTGCCTTTTAACAGACTGGGTAATTACTAATGGAAAACATTTTCTGTTTATTCTCTGCGCTCAGCCACTAGAATGAGAACCACTGGGCAGGGCTTTCTGCCGCTGTGTCCCTGGCAGATCTCAAATGCTTGCAGTGGCCTGGCCCCTGGAGAGTGCTCAGGAGATATCCGTGGGATTGAAACAGTCACAACTAGCCTTTCAGGGAAGTGCCGGGCACCGCTTTCCGCCCACCTGGCTGGCTTCCTCTCTCACCCTTGCCCACCACCTTCCATCGGCCCTTCCCTTTCTCCTAGGCTTGGCTAGGCTTCTGCTTTTCCGTGGCATGCCAGTCACCCAGTCAACACCCCGAGCCACCATGAGGCAGCAACACCCACCTGATACCCTCTGGAGCACAATTTTGGGCATCCTGGCCCCGTCTGGGGACCCTCAGGGCCGGTGGCTGGGCAGCAGGGCCACAACCTCACAATGCCAATCTGCCTGGCATTCTCAAACCCAGAGGTGCAAAATCCAAACTCACCAGGCGATGAGCGACAGGATGCTCTTTAGCCAGCCCCGGGACCGGTGGCTGGAAACCAATCAGGAGAGAAATCGACAAACACGGGCCGCAGCTTCCAGCGCCCAGCCCTGGAAGGCTGTTCTCCCCTAGCGCCCTTGGTAGGGGGCGGCTCCTAGGGCTGATCCGGCCACTCAGCGCTAGCTCGCCTCCCAGGGCGTCCCTGCCTGTCGCCGCAGGCGCTGCTCCCTCGCCTCCCTCGCCACCTGCACCCTGCCCAGACGGGCCCCTTACCCCCTTATCCCCTTACCCGCGGCTCAGCTCGGCCCTTCTACCGGGGCTCAGCGGGCGGCCGAGGGAGTCGAGTCGGCCTCCCTTCCCGCCCCCTGCAGCACCGAGGCCGAGGCCGCCGCCACCTCCGAGAAGCCCTCCGAGGCGGTGTCCCCAGGAGACGGGGGCGGGGGGATCGGGGGACTCCCGGCGGGGTATCGACCTCGCCTCTGGGTACGGCTGGCGAGGCGTGTCCTGAGGGGCAGTCTGTCCGTCCGGTGCGCCGACGAGCGGGACGGGAGCGGGCGGGGCCGGGGCGGCGGCGGCGTGGGAACGGGGCGCGGAGGGGGGGCACGGAGCATGCGCAGCGCGGAGGGAGGCGGCCCGCCCCGCGCCCGCCCCACAGGGGCGTCTGGTCTCGCTCCCCACGCGCCCCAGGGCACTTCCGCTTTTTGTCTGGGCTGCTCCGAAGGCTGGGGTCGAAGTGGTCAGCACACCGCGGTCCCTGAAGGGGACAGGGGAGGGACCCACGTTGGCAGAACACCTCACATGGGCTAGACCCTTGGGCATTACGTCCATTCATTCAGCTATTCATCTCGCTGGAGTCCACAGGACCTCTGCAGGGCAGCTAGCACCAAGTGGCCCGGCCATGGTCACCCAGTAAGGGAGCATCTCTGGTGACCCAGGATTGCAAGGATCAGAAAGTGGGGGAGAGGTGAAAGGTGACTCGGGAAGGGTGGTGTGGAGGCAGGAGGAGGAGGAGAAAGAGGAGGTCAGGGAAGTGCAAGAAGGCAAGACCTGCTGAGTGCATCTGGCTTTCCCTTAGGTTCCCGGAGGCGATCCACCTGGAGTTTGTCATTTGCCAGTGGGTCATGCTCCACGTGGTAGAGCTGGGATTGAAATCCAAGGCTGGTTGGGATATTGCTCTGTTGACAATTGTGAGATCCTTGACAAATAGTGACGCATATGAAAAAGACCGTAAAAGAAAAGCAACAGGGGAAAATCATTCACACCGGGTGTCCCAGCCCTGGCCGCTGGAAGCTGAGCACGAGGCAGGCGCCCCCTTGGCCGCTGAGAAACCAGAGCTCAGAGGTTTCTTTTCTTCAGAGATCCTGGGCCTTGTCCAGGAGCAGTTGGCCTGCAGCAAGTAGCCCTCGGCAGGCCTGTGCTCCCAGGAGGAAAGCCGTCCATCCGGGACTTAGAGGAAGGGCGGGGACGCTGCTCGGGGAAGCTCCGGCTGCAGGAAGCAGGG
>CAUYLG010039993.1:0-26557 GCA_963573385.1 Cacajao melanocephalus
GAGACAGAGTCTTGCTCTGTCACCAGGCGCCAGGCTGGAGTGCCGTGGCGCGATCCTGGCTCACTGCCACCTCCGCCTCCCGGGTTCAAGCAATTCTCCTGCCTCAGCCTCCCGAGTAGCTGGGACTACAGGCACGTGCCACCACACCCAGCTAATTTTTGTATTTTTAGTAGAGACGGGGTTTCACCATGTTGGCCAGGATGCTCTCGATCTCTTGACCTTGTGATCCGCCCGCCTCGGCCTCCCAAAGTGCTGGGATTACAGGCGTGAGCCACCGTGCCCGACCAAACACTGGTATTTTTTAATTATGGCGTTGGCTGTTGAGATATGTTTCTTAATTTCTTCTATACATTTCTTTTAATGCCTCCTACCATCTCTAAGGGGATGAATTAGTCACGGAATTGTTGAAATTCAATGTCAACCTTGCTTTTTTGTACAAATGGCAACTCAGGTAATTATGCAATAGGCCGTAACTAACTGAAATATGTATATTGCCCATTTGTCCCACTGCTCTTCATATTTGCTACAAGATTGTTAGTGCTCACAATAGTGCAGTAATTGAATTATAGAACATTAGATACATTGTTATGATCATAAACTTCCATAAAATGGAAGTCCATGAAATAAAATCCAAAACTCTGAGTTTATAAAGCAATACTATATCTTGTTCTCTCTTCTGTGCCCTCTACCTCAAAAAGCTTACAATGATGTTGCTCACACAGCATAAAAAATTCCATTGAAAGTCTTTATTCTTTAATTTCATGGAAGCTTTCAAATATTGCTGTTAATGAAATCATTGCTAGACCAATCTTTCTCTTTCCTATGTCACTGCCTCAAGCTGACTCCTTTTATGTCTATCCCCTAATCTCCAATTTGTAGACTTCATCACACTATGAGAAAACTCTGACTCCCTACTAATTCCTGTGGTAGTTTAGTCTACAGTATGACATGTGTATATGTCCTCTGCATCATTTTGCCATAATATTGTTCATTTGTTCTCAAGTCAAAAGCTACCAGTCCTTCAAAATGAGTCACATCTAAAATTACTGGAGTAAATATTTATTTAAATAAATGGTACAGAGATGAGTGAGTTCACATGTAACAATATACACAATAATAAAATTGAAATATAGAGATCTGTATGTAGAAACATTTTAGAAAGAAACAGGTATCAGAAGAAAACATAGTTCTTTAACTTTTATATAATAAAAGGTTTTCTAACTACAAGTAAAACTCTATAAATTGATATGGAGTGATTTCTAAGACATAGTATTAAGTGAAACAACAAATTCAAAAGAGTATCTTTAAATATTATACTCTTTGTGTAAGAAACAAGAAGTTATTCTAAATGGACATGTATCTGCTCATTTGTACAAAGGATATACTAGAAATTTAGTAGATTGGTTATCTATAGGTGGTAGGTGAAATTGAGGTGGTAAGAAAAGAGGAATTGAAACTGGGTAGCAGGGGTCAGGAGGGAATGACACATTTTTAAAAGTCATAATCTTAGAATTTTTAAAAAGTTTGGCATGTACTTTACATGTGAAACATACAAAAATAATTGGAGCAAGCCAGGGTTGTGGGAAGGGACTCAGATGAAATTTAAACATTATGAGGTGGATCTAACACTATAAAAAAGTAAGAAAATCACATTAAAAGAATTCAGGTAGAAAATAAATGATATAAGTAACACCAAAACACAAACAGATTGTAGATGGTAAAATCGGTGCTTCCCAGTGTAAACAGAAATCTATAAACCAACAGGAGATTCTTAAATAAACTCCATGGCAGTAAATTAGAATCAAAATTATAGGCATGAACTCATCACTAAACACATACAAAAACACACATATAGAGATACATGCACATATATACCTATATAGAGACACATAGGGTAAAAAATATAGACATATTTGTATTTACATGGTTTACTAATGTATGTGGATAAATATACATATATATGCATATGTGTGTGTGTTTTTGTGTGTATTTATCTATATATATTTCTAGCCCTGTCTCCTGAGACAGGTTAAAAATAATTACATCTCAATAACAATGAGTATAGTTAGCACCCAGATCTTGGTGCCTAAATACCATTCTGCAATGAAGGAAATCAGAGCCTCTAGGACAAGTGGTGGTTGATCCAGGTTTGGAGCAGAGGAAATACAAGATAAGCCTAAAATATCTGGTACTTCCAAGAAAGTAAAGAAATAATGATATGATCTGTCAAAAGAACACAAGAGATAATTCTCATCTGTCCACATGGAATAGACTTATTTCTCCCACTCTTTCACAAGGAACAACTATAAATTTTGTAAAAATTATAAGAGGAAAGCAAAAGACAACACTGAAAAGTAGAAATATCAAGGTAGAATGCCTAAAAGCCCCCAAAGTAGAGACAGACTCTATAAATAGTGTCTTAGGACCCTGAGCCCAAGAGCAGAAGGTGGCCGAAGCCCAGAAAATTTTGATATCCTAGCAATAGAACACAACTTAGTCTGGTAGGTTTATTCCTCCCCAGGATCTAATAGGAGCTTCACCAACAACCCTTGGCAAACTCAAGAGCACTGGCCGAGAAGGTAAATCACCAGTCAATAGACAACAAGTGGTCAAGAAAACCATTCTCCTTTTCTGTGAGATGTGAGATACCACTTTCCCCCCACCTAGAGACACTGGCCAGGAGGGTGGTGCTGGTAGCACCATCAAGGGGTGTCTTGCCACAGCCAACAACCCACCTGGGGAGCGTCATTATCTTCACCAATCCTGATACTCTACTCCCCTCTTTAGAGATAGCAGGGATGTAGGTGATTCAGGAAAGGGAGATCCCATCTTTAAAAGTACTTAGACCTGGAAGCACTCTTTGTTCGACAGGCCTGTGAAGTCTTTTCATCAACTAAAGACTGGCCCAAAGTGTCTGAATCAGAAGGTACTTTTCATCCCTGCAGGCTGGAGAATCCTTTACCCCACCTAGAAAAACCACATGATCAGGTGACTGGATGGCATTGTTAGTGAGACCACACCAAAACAAGTTTAAGGCCTGGGAAGCACTATTTATCCATGGGAAAATAATCCCTTTATCCACCTAGAGATACAGAGTAGCCAAACAGCTCTAAAAAGTGTAATTTGTCACAACAGGTACCTAGATGTAGAAAAGCGTTTTGTCTTCATAGGTTGGAAACCACCTTTCCTCATATAGAGGTATCAGGTGGCCAGACATGAGGAAGCTCATTCTGTACTCTCAGGATGCATCAGCAGGGAGACAACAGAAGCAGATAAACAAAACAGGGAAAAAAAATCACTACAAAGGCTCTGAAAATTATATTTCCATGGGAACTGCATCCCACTAAAGTAGGCTGTAACTTATGTGCTAAACCTGAACTGCCTGCCTAAATTGAAATATTTAAGTAAGACCCAGATCCTTCTAACCTAATAGTCAAAAACTCAAGAATATAATTTTTAAATCATTTGTCATAACAAGAACCAAAAAAGTAAGAACTTCAGTGCAAAAACACAACTGATCCTAACACTAAGAAGATTATCTGACATGTATTTTAAAGCTATCAGAATTATCTGACAACTATTTTAAAGCAACTTTCATAACAATGCTTCACACTTCTGCACAGAGAAACAATCAACAGAATAAACAACCTACAGAATGGGAGAAAATATTTGCAACATATGCCTCCAACAAAGGACTGGTATCCAGAATCTAGAAGGAACTCAAACAATTCAAGAAGAAAATAATTTTTTTTAAAAGCAATGCCATCAAAACCTAAGCAAAGAACATGAATAGACAGTTCTCATAAGAATAAATACAAGGGTCTTACAGACACATGAAAAAAATGCTCAACATCTCTAGTCATTAAAGAAATGTAAATTAAAACTATGCTGTGATACTTTACACCAGTCAGAATTACTATCATTAAAAAGTCAAAAAAAACAACAGACATTGGCATGGATGTAGAGAAAAGGGAACATTTATACATTGTTGCTGGGAATGTAAATTAGTTTAACCTCTATGGAAAACAGTATGGAGATATGTCAAATAGCTAAAACTAAAACTACAGGTTGACTCAGCAGTCCCACTACTGGGAATCTACCCAAAGGAAATAAATCATTATATAAAAAAGACACCTGTACTTGTATGTTTATCACAGTAGTATTCCCAATAATAAATGCATGAAACCAACCTAAGTGTCCACCAAGGGTTGACTGGATAAAGAAAATGTGGTACATATACACCATAGAATGCAGTCATAAAAACAATGAAGCCATGTCCTTTGCAGCAAAAGATACATCTGGAGGCCATTATTCTAAGTGAACTAACTTAGAAGCAGAAAATCAAATATCACACGTTCTCACTTATAGTGGGAGCTAAACAGTGGGTACATATGGACATAAAGATGGAGATAATAGGCACTGGGAACCCTAAAAGGGCAAGGGAAAGAAATGAAGGTTGAAAATTATCTTTTGGATAAGATGTTCATTATTTGGAATATCCCCATATATTTAAAATTCCCATTATGCATGTAATACCCATGTACTAAGCAATTACATGTACCTCCTGAATCTAAAATTCAAAGTGAACTTCACAAAGCAATTTCAAATTATCTTGAGGCAATGAAAAAAATAGAAAATGTTATGAAAGAATTAGCAGTTATAAAAAAGAACAGAATAGAAATATTATAACTGAAAAATACAAGATGAATAAAGCACTCTATATGTGGATTCAATAATAGAATATAAATAATAGAGTAATATAAATGAATTTGGAAACAATATATTTCACCTAATTTAAGCAACAGAGAGAAACTAGACAGAAAAAAAGATAAATGAACAGGACCTCTGGGACTTTGGGGGTAATAACAAAGCATCCAATAATTATATCATTAGAGTTTCAGACAAAGATGGGAAAGAAAATAGTTTAAAGAGTATTTGAAAAAATCATGGAAGAAATCTTCCCAAATGTGGTGAAAGACATAAATCTACATATTCAAGGAGCTGAATAAAGCCCACATAAGTGAATTCAAATAATTGAATGTAAAAACTCATTATAATAAAATTTCTGAAAATTAAAGACAAAAAATCTTGAAAATAGTCAGAGACCACTGACATATTATAAGGGAACAACAATTCAAACGACAATATATTTCTCACCTGAAGCCCTGGTATAAGAAGGAAGCAACATATTTTTCAAGTGCTAAAAATAAAGAACTGTCAACTGATCAAAATTATTCTGGAAAGCAAAGGAAATAAAGACATATTCTGATGAAGGAAAATTAAAATATTTTGTCCCCAGTAGGCCCATTATAAAGAGTGTTAAATGAATTTATTCAAAATGAAAGGAAATGATAAAATAAGGAATATTGGAGTATACAAAGTGAAGAACAGAAAGAGAAGAAATATGTATATATAATTTAAATTAATGAGTTTTCTTAATCATATTTGATGATTAAAATACAAACTATAAACCAATCTGACACTCGAAACAATATTTAGAAGTGGAGAATCTAAAATTAACTAAATAGGAATAAGACTTTTACAATTCACTTGAAGTGCTAAAATGTGGATGGATACCAGTAGACTAAGATAAGTCAACTATGCGTATTGTAATACCCAGAGCAACCTCTTAAAAAATACAAAGATATACTCTCAAAAAATTATAAATTAATCAAAATTGATTCCTAACAAGAGTTTGGAGAACCTATAGGAATTTAGAAAGCAGAAATAGAATTGAGAAACACCGAAAACAAACAGTACAAATAATAAAATGACAAACTTAAGCTCTAACATATCAAATTATCTTACATGCAGAGTCTACATACACCAATTAAAAGTAAATTATTGGCAGAGCTAATAAAGTAAAAAAAAAAAACACTAAATAAGTCTGTGCTGCTTTTAAGATACTGACATCAAATTCAATAAAATCAACATTGAAATTAAAAGGGTGGATAAACATATACCACGCAAACTTTATTTTTTTTTAAAAAGGAGTGACCATATTAATATAAAATAAATAGACTCTGAAGCAAAGAAATTTATGAGAGACAAAAAATTATATAATGATAAAAAGATCAACCCATCAGAAAAATGTAATTATTATAACGTATATGCACTACAAAACAGAACCTCAAAATACGTGAAAAAAGCTGATAGAGTTGAAAGGAGAAAAAAGCAAATTCACAACTATAATTACGGACCTCAAAACCTCCTCAAAAAAATGAAAAGAACTGCTAGTCAGATCTGCAAGTGTTATATAACTTGACCAGAAATGGCCTCTTTGTATTGGTCCACAATGGCTTGCTGCTTACTTCACATCAGGCTAGGACCATTAGCCCAAAGCCTACCAATGCCAAACTCAAATCCTTACACATCCAATTTCTTTAAAATATATTCCAAATATGTTTGTTGACCATTTATATGTCTTCTTTTGTGAAGTGTCTATTAGTGTCCTTTGCCCATTTTAATGGGATTATTCGTTTTTATGTTGTTGAATTGTTTGAGTTCTTTGCAAATTCTGGATATCCGTCCCTTGTCAGGTGTATAGTTTGCAATTATTTTCTGCCATTCATACAAATGGCTAACAAGCATAGGAAAAACATATTTAACATCTCTAAGCATCAAATAAATGCATATTAAAACCACAATGAGATATCGTGTTACACCAGTTGGAATGGCTATTACTAAAAGGTCAAACAATGACAGATGTTAATGAAGATGTGGAGAAGAAAGAATGCTTATACACTGTTGGTGAGACTGTAAATTAGTATAACCTCTGTGGAAAACAGTGTGGAGACGTCTCAAAGTACTAAAAATAAAAGTATCATTTGATCCAGCAATCCCACTACTGGGTATCTATTGAAAAGAAAATAAATCATTCTATCAAAAAGACACCTGTACTTGTATGTTTACACAGTACTATTTACAGTAACAAAGATCTGGAATCAATTTAAGTGTCCATCAATGAATAAATGGATAAAGAAAATTTGTTATATATACAATAGGATACTATCATCTATAAAACTGAGTGAAATTATGTCTTTTGCAACAAATTGGATGGAACTGGAGGCCATTATCTTAAGTGAAGCAACTCAAAAACAGAAAGTCAAATACTGCATGTTCTCATTTATATATGGAAGCTAAATAATATGAACACATATTGTGGAATAATAGACAATGGATATTCAGAAGGGTAGGAGGGTGGGGGGGAGGGATAAGTAATTGCCTAATGGATACAATATACATTATTCAGGTGATTGATACACGAAAAGCCTAGACTTCACTTTTATACAATATATCTATGTGACAAAACTGCACTGGTACTTATAAAATTATGCAAATGTATACATATATAAATCCAAAATAAACAGATTTTAACCATTTAGAGTCGATCCACTTTGCATACCGTGAATTGCACCCAACATTTGCTAGACATAGATAAGATGAACCCTGTAGCTATGACAGACCCCAAATTATTGCTGCCCTTTGGAGCTCTCTTGCTAAGAAACTTTTCATTTTGCTGTTGAGTAACCTTGCCTAAACAAACAAGCCTCCTATTCAATTTCCTATTCTCCCCTAGGAAGTCCCTTGACTATTCCTCTTTCATGTGGTGGTCTCACACAACTGTCTTGGAGGATCTCTTGCTGAAAACTGTCCAAGTGCTGTCCGATAAAGCTTATTATGTGTTATTGCTGCTCATAATCCCGTATTTTTCTTATTTGATCCTGAAATATTTAAACTTACCACACAAGAATATAGAAAAAAGAATAACACTTTCAAACAACAAGATCTAAATTGACACACATAGAACACTCCACCCTACATGAATAGAGTATATATTTTCTTTATGTAGATATAGCTAGCTGGCTAGCTAGCTAGCTAGATATAGCTAGATATAGCTAAGTAGCTAGCTAGCTAGATGGCTAGCTAGATAGAGAGAAGTGTTTTTTTAACGGTCCAAGAAAATATGTACTCTATTCCTAGGTACAAGGGATTCTCATGCCTCAGCCTTCCAAGTAGCTGGAATTATAGGCATGTGCCACCACACCTGGCTAATTTTTGTATTTTTAGTAGAGATGGGGTTTTGCCATGTGGGCCAGACTGGTCTCGAACTCCTGATTTCAGGTGATCCACCCTCCTCAACCTCCCAAAGTGCTGGGATTACAGGGGTGAGCCACCGCACCTGGCTAGAAAAGCTATTCTTATATTTATATCAAAAGGCTCAGGCTCAAGAATAGCTAAACTCATCTTGACAAAAGAGAATTAAGTGAGGGGAATCACTTTACTAGACACTAAGGCTTACTATGTAGCTACAGAAATCAAGGCAATGGGGTATTGTAGAGGGATAAACACATAGATAAATATAACAAAATAAAAAATTAGAAATATACCCAGGAAAATAAGCTCAACTTATTTTTGACAAAAATTTTAAAAAACGATTAAATGGATAAAGAATCACCTCTTCACCCGATGGTGCTGGACATCCATGGGCAAAAAAATGAAAATAAACAAAGACTAAACCTCAACATCGTATACAAAAATTGACCTAAGATGGATCATGAATGTAAGTATAAAATATAAACTAGAAAACATTTAGTGGAAAACAGAAAAAAATCTTCAGGATCTAGAGCTAAGGTGAAGAATTCTTAGGCCTGATACCAAAAGCATGATCTGTACAAGGAAAAAAAAAAAAAAGATCATCACAACCTCAATGAGATGAAAACCTTTGCTCTGGGGATGAAGCTGTACAGAAGATGAAAGAAAAGCCAGATACTGGGAGAAATTATTCAATCTACATATGCAATAAAATGATTGTATCTAGAATATATAAAAAGGTTTCTAAATTCAATGGTAAGAAAACAATCTAATTAGAAAATGGACAAAATTCATAAACAGAAAATTAAAGAAGATTTACAAATGGCAATTAAGAACATGAAAAATGTTCAACATCATTAGCTGCCAGGAAATACAAATTAAAACCCAAATTAAATACAATGACAAATTTATCAGAATGGCTATAATAAAAAAATAATGACAACACCAAAGGTTGGTTAAGGTACAGAAAAACTGGATTGCTCATATGTAGCTGTTGGGAATGTAAAAATAAGACTATGGAAAATATTTTTAAAGTTTCTTATAAAATGAAACATGCAATTGCTCTATAACCCAGCAATTGAACTTTATTTCCCAGAGAAATAAAAATTTGTTTATTTTTTTAAATGTACACAATTTCTTAGGTGTTTTATTTCTAATAGTCGAAAATTGGAATCAGCCTAGATGTCTTTAAATAGATGAACAGTTAAATAAACTGTAGTATGTCAATACCATGTGTAAGAGTTAATTTTTTATGTCAACTTGTCCAGGTCATAATGTGCCTAGAAATTTGGTCAGACATTATTCTAGATGTGTCTGTGAGGGTGTTTCTGAATGAGATAATATGTTATTCAAGACACTCAGTACAGCAGATTGTAGTCAGTAATGTGGATGGGTCCTACTCAATCAGTTGAAAGGCATCATTCAATCTGTTAAAGGCCTGAATAAAACAATAGACTTACCCACCCTTTAGTGAGAGAAAATTCCTCTTCTTGACTCCTTTTGGATTTAAACTGAAACTGGTTCATTCTGGGTCTTGCACCTATTAGCCTTCACACTGGAAAAGAACTGTCAACTCGACTGGTTCTCAGGCTTTCAAATTCAGACTGGAACTAAAACATCAAGTTTCCTAGGTCTCCAGCTGATTGCAGAACTTGAGACATGCCAGCTACCATAATCACATATCCCATTCTTTTGGTCCTGGGATTTCTAGAATTGGTATTTTGATTTGATTAGATTTAAAGAGGCTAATGATTCTATTTCCAATAGTAAAGAGGGCACTGATAGTTATGGCATGATCTAGCAATGGGGATATGCAAAATATCACCATTGGCTACTCCTAAACCACTACTTAAAAGAAGCAAGGAGCTAGATGACTGTCTATATAATTCTAAATATTTTATCAAAATAATACATATAATGAGATTGGCTGGGTGTTCTTAATGTCCCTAGAAAAAGTAGAGAAAGAAAAGAATATACTCATGGATTCAAATGTCCAGCTCGACCACTGCATAATTAACTTGAAAGCTTCTATGTGTGCCCTAAAGATGATCCTATTTCCTGTAGCCACAGTGCTGATTGTTAAAAACCCAAAGCAGTATCTCATCCTGTGACTCATGAAATTACAATGTAAGTTACATTCCCAGTCTCACAGGTTCCTACTGTCAAAGTGACGGCACTGATTATGAAGTATCATAAAAGTCAAAAGGGGGACATTTGGAAAAACCCAGATAAAATTGGGAACATATAGCCCATCAACTATGATAAGTTTTCTCTGCCAATGAAAGAGGCCTCCTCACCCCTGTGAAAGTGGCCTCTCTACCTCATTCTGAGAGGATTAACCCTGCATTGCTAAAGGACACTGTAATGGCCTCCAGGAGGCAGTTGTTCAACACTCTGTTGATTCTCCTCAGAACCTACTTCCACCACACATCTTTTCTTCCAGACTTATAACTAGACTCAGCTTCCAGCAGGCCCCTGAAGGTGGAGTATAAAGTGTGAACCATGAAGAAGTGTGCTCACAAGTTTACTTGAATTTTCTAATTTATATAGACAGAAATTAAAATGTTTGGAAATAAATACTAAGAGTGTGGGATAACAGTAGAAGAAACATAAAGTTGAATCAGGCTAAATTTATTGATATAGGCTCACTATCAACCTGACTAATACACTAGGTAATACTACTTAGCAATATAATGGAACAAACTATTGATACATGCATCAACTTGGATGAGTATCTAGGGAATTATACTGAGTGAAATAAGCCAATCTGAAAAGGTTACAAACTGTTTGATTTTACTTACATAACACACTTAAAATGACCAAGTTATAGAAATGAAGAACTTAGTGGTGGTTGACAGGTATTATAGAGAGAGAATGTTTGGGGAGAGAAGTTATAAAAGGTGAATACTAGGGATACTTATGGTTATATAACTTTCTGCATCTTGACTCAATACACAAGCCTACAAATTTGATAAATCACATGGAATACACATACATACCATACACACACCCAATCACAGAAATGAAGAAAAGTAAATCTGGGAAAATCTAAATAAGATCAGTTGATTGTCAATATCCTGGGTATAATATGGTAGAATAATTTTGCAAAATGCTACCCATTGGGCTCAACTGGGTCAATGGTACATAGGATATCTCTGCATTATTTCCTACAGTTGCATGTGGATTTATAGTTTTCCCAAAATAAAAATATTAATTAAAAAACTGGAAAAGAAAAATAGCACCCACCAAAACAAAACAAAACAAAACAAAACAAAACACACGAGTCAACCAGAAGTAGCAAATGGCCAAAGCTAGAACAATTTAAGTAACAAAATAATTGTCCTATTAGATTTTAACCTAATAAAATAAGTATCCATGAGTCCATACTAATGTAAACAAATGTTAAACAATACATGAATAGTGCATGTAGGGGAGGAGAAAGCTCTTTCACACAATATACTTTAAATGAGTGAATGTAAAGAAAATAAGTAAATACAGAATCAAATAGACAAGATCCACCCATCATGCTAAAATGAGTGGGTACAAGTTTGAGGATAAATAAGATTTGCATGGTCTCAGTGTATTCTCCCCAAGATATTTATAAAGTACAACGATAAAGATAAAAAAAAAAACGTTACATTGGAGACATCCAATAGATACCAACCTGATTGTGGCAGTAAGATTAGCCACACTAGTACTAACACTGACAACATGAAATCCTCGATAGCCTGGATTGGAAAAGTCACAATACCATTGGTGTGGAGTTCTTGCCATAAAAACATGACCCCCATCCAATCACTAGAAAAATTTGAAAAGATCCAAATGAAGGAACATTCTATGAAACAACTTATTGTTGCCCTTTAAAAGTGTTAAAAGTTGGCCAGGCACGGTGGCTCATGCTTGTAATCCCAGCACTTTGGGAGGCCGAGGTGGGCGGATCACGAGGTAGAGATCGAGACCATCCTGGCCAACATGGTGAAACCCTGTCTCTACTAAAAAGACAAAAAAATTAGCCGAGCGTGGTGGCATGCGCCTGTGGTCCCAGTTACTTGGGAGGCTGAGGTGGAAGAATCTCTTGAACCCAGGAGGCAGAGATTGCAGTGAGCCAAGATTGCGCCACTGCACTCCAGCCTGGTGATAGAGCAAGATTCTGTCTCAAAAAAAGAAAAAAAAAGGTGTTAAAAGTCACAGAATGATGGATATTAGGACACTTTGTACTATTTTCAATGTTCTGTAAGTATAACTAGTTAAAAATACAGTAAATAAAAGCGAACTAACACACTTTCATCATTCTCTAATTTTACTTTTGCTGCAATTGAGAAATCATTGTTTTAGGGTTGTCTGTCGTAATTTTAGACTGAAAGACTGTAACACTTTTGTCTCCTTTTTCCTGATAAGTCCAGCCTATTCATATCTCTTTCTGTGACTCTATTCTCAAAAGCAATATTTTCCCTTCATGTAGCTTATATGTATTACGAATTGATAATTTATTTATCCCATCACTTTGCCACAGTGTTCAATTCAAGAATGTACATCTAAGCCAATGTGTAATAATAGGATACAAGGAGGTATTGTTGTAGGCTTCTTGGTCTCATCAACATGTTGGGTGCAGTGGTATAAAGAAGTAATATCCGGCACTATCACAGTCATTTCTGATAGCATAAAAGAAATGATGGAAAATATTGCTGACACAGTGTTGGACAGATACAGGATAATTTCAAAGAATATGAAGAGAAGCCCTGATATTATTGCAGTGCCTAAAATTATATATAGCCTTGGAGCATAGAGCTATTCATTTATATGAGCTGATAAATTTCTTTTTGTTAGTTTGGAATTGATTCTTTGAGGGTAACATAAAGACTCTTAACCAAGAGTTCACATTATTACTATTCCTTATGAACCCTTGCACATTGCTAGAATCTTTGTCACCATAGTACAACTACCCATTGATGTTGGCATACAAGATGCAATCTAGTTTTTATCCTTGACTCTAGTATGTCAGACACTGTGCCAGATGGTGTGGAGGATACATACATGAATTGAGGGAGCTCCTGCCCTCCAGGAATGTTCAGTCTGCCACAGAATTTAAGAAATTTGTAAAAATAACTATAAGGTTGAAAATAACATAGTCATAATCAGCTACAAGTTTAATGTTACAAATTTTCACAAGAATATGGGATTACTTATGGATCGCCAGATCCAGAATCATTAAGTGGAGAGGTGGCATTTGAGCACGGCTTTGAGAATGAATGAAATTTAGACATATGGTTATGGAGGTGGGCAGTCAAGCAAAGAAAAAAAAAAACTTTCTCAGAAGCTTAGAGATTTCTTTCAATAAAAGCAGTTTTGCTATTTTTTCTTGTTTGTTTTATATAAAAATGTTTACTTAAGATTTTAGAGTTCAGTGGAGGGATGGGCGTGGTCGTCATGCGGGCAGGTGATGATGGCCCCTGACCTCCCTAGCCGGAGTGTGGTGGGTAGCGGCGCCTGTGGCCGCGAGAATCCCCGAGGGAGCGGGTTCTCCAGCTGTCAGGCGCCGTCGAGCAGGAGCTAGGAGGCTTCGGGGCGGGGACTGCTGCCTGACTCTGACAGTTGAAATTCTCTCTCCATGGCCTTTTGGAGTCCCTTGCTGTATCTCCAGACTAAATGTCAATTACTCTACATTTCATCATTGTTGGAGTGGCAAGAAAAAGGAGGAACTGATTTGGGGTGAAGAGTTTTTTTTTTCTAGGTATAACGATCTGTAAATGTTAAAAGAGCAAAGATGGGTGAAAAAAAAAAACCAGAGCCTTTGGACTTCGTGAAAGATTTTCAGGAATACGTGACTCAGCAGACCCATCATGTGAACATGATTTCTGGATCAGTTAGTGGGGACAAAGAAGCAGAGGCTCTTCAGGGAGCTGGAACAGATGGTGATCAAGATGAACTTGATCATCCATCTGTTGAAGTGTCCCTGGATCAAAACTCAGGAATGTTAGCAGACGGGTTTGAAAGAACCTTTGATGGGAAGCTCAGGTGTCGGTACTGCAACTATGCCAGCAAAGGATCAGCCGAGCTTATTGAACACCTCGGAAGCCACACAGATGAAAAACCTCATCGATGTCACCTTTGTCCATTTGCATCTGCTTATGAGCGTCATCTGGAAGCCCATATGTGTTCTCATATTGGAGAAAAACCATACAAATGTGAATTATGTTCCTTCCGCTGCAGTGATCGAAGTAACCTGTCCCATCACCTAAGGCGCAAGCATAAAATGGTACCAATTAAAGGTACTAGGTCTTCCTTAAGCAGCAAGAAAATGTGGGGGGTTTTACAGAGGAAAACAAGCAATCTGGGCTATAGCAGAAGAGCACTAATCAACTTAAGTCCACCTTCCATGGTGGTTCAGAAACCAGACTACCTTAACGATTTTGCCCACAAAATCCCAAATATCCAGACTGACTCCTATGAAAGTATGGCAAAAACCACACCAACTAGTGGCCTTCCAAAGGACCCCCAAGAACTCATGGTTGATAACCCTTTGAATCAGCTCTCAACTCTAGCAAGGCAGTTGTCCAGTTTGCCACCTGAAAACCAAAATCCTGCATCCCCTGTTGTAGTTCCCTGCCCTGATGAAAAACCTTTCATGATTCAGCAGCCCTCTACCCAAGCAGTAGTTTCTACCATATCATCATCAAGTATTCCTCAGAGCTCCTCTCCCACAAGCCCAGAACTTCAGCCGTCCCATAGTCAAAGGAACTATAGTCCAGTGGCAGGTCCCAGCAGTGTGCCAAGTGCTCACACAAGCACTCCCAGCATAGGGAACAGCCAGCCCAGCACCCCAGCACCAGCCCTGCCGGTCCAAGACCCTCAGCTTCTGCACCACTGCCAGCACTGTGATATGTACTTTGCAGACAACATCCTTTACAGTATTCATATGGGATGCCATGTGTATGAAAATCCTTTTCGGTGTAATATATGTGGATGCAAATGTAAAAACAAGTATGATTTTGCCTGTCATTTTGCAAGAGGGCAGCATAACCAACACTGATTGAAAATAGTCATATTTTACTTAGTTTTGCTGTTTTGTGGTTTTGTTTTTCGTTTTTGTTTTGGTCATTCCCTAATAAGGTGTCTGCTAATTTAAGATTTATACATTATATTTATAGAATATAAATTTGACAGAATAAAATATTCTTTTTTTTTTCCATAAAAATCTAGTCAGGGTCATTTATATATTAGAACAGTTAGACACATTGGTGTCTTCTTTTTTCCTTTCCTTTAGACATTGGAGAATTGGAGTGCAGTCATACTCTTACAAGGTGTTCATTTGAATTTCTTACATTTATGTAAAACTTCAAGGCTTATCCATACTTTTGATGTTTCAGTATACATTGAACTAGATGTTATTTCTGCCATATTTCAAAATGACAGAATAAATTACTTTTTTTACAGAATTTGTTATTACTCATTTCAGTGTTTAGTAGAGAAATTGCCTTAAACATTGCTGTTAATTGAAATACCATTTAGTTCACATTTCCTGAGTTGAATCAGGAGTTTCATCTCAACTGATAATAGTAAAGCTATTTCAGTGTAGTAAATTTTTCTTTTTTCCACAAGGGGAAATGTAAAACAGTTAAGACTTGAAATTGAAAACTGTTTTAATATTTAAAATAACTTGTTTATTCAATGTCTAAACACATGTCAGTTTTCCATTGGATCTTTATTTTCACAGGTAAATACACTAGAGTGCTAGATAGCTTTTTCCCCCTCTCAGTTTGACTGTAAATTCTTCATTCTGACATTTTTACTGTCGGTAAGGTTGATAACTATAATGAGAATATCTTATTCTTCCTATTCCTTTGATGACCAAAGAGGTAAAGTGGAAGTCATCCTTATTATTATTAAAATGCAGTCCTCCAAACAAATTTCAGAAGATTCCTTTTTCTTCCTTCAATCAATTTATTGCCCTTAATTTCCAAGAAAATGTGGGTATCGAAACACATGAGAAAATGTGATAGTGAAGTCATATTTACAAAAATGAGAACATGTCCAAAATGGATTCTTGTCTCCTCTTCAGAATTAGCCATTTAAAATATTTTCTGTGAATGCAAATTGTAATTCTTATTTGCAGTTTTACCAGTCTTCATGTACAATGACAAAACTGTGTAGAAACTACATCATTGCCTTAGTAAGAAAGGATAAAAAGATGCGGAAATGAATATAAAATACACCTAAACATGACATTGAATTTGTTTATAAAAATAAGACTTAATAAATATAGAGTAATTCATTTTGAACAGGAGGCTGTTGTTTTTACATTATGAAATAACTCACGTACTCTGAAGAGAGCTTGGTCAAACAATAAAATACATTGTTACTAAAAAAAAAAAAAGATTTTAAATGAGGGGACGGCTTTCTGTGCAACTTTTAATATAAAATTGGTGATGAAATTCAACATTTTATTTTCACCTAAGAAAATAAAGACCTAGATAAAAGAGAGTTACTTACTCAAGGTCACTGAGTTAATGGCAGAACTGTTGCTTTTATGTGAGAATTGAGGGATAGAGAGAACAACAGCCAAGCTTGGTTTTGAATCCTTCTAATGTCATTGACTAGATGTTTTGTTTTAGACTATTTGTTAAACTTTTTTGAGGGCCTCAAATTTTTTTCATCTATTAAAAAAAGGAAGCTGGGCATGCTGACTTATTATAATCCCAGCACTTTGGGAGGCCAAGGCAGGAGGATTGTTTAAGGCCAGTAGTTTGAAACCAGCCGTGGCAACATAGTGAGATCCCATCTCTACAAAAACCAAATTTAAAAAGGAGCTGAGTACAGTGGGGCACACCTGTAGTCCCAACTACATGGGAGGCTGAGATGGGAGAACCACTTAAGCCCAGGGTTTCAAGGTTGCAGTGAGCCATGACTGAGCCACTGCCTTTCAGCCTGGGTGACAGAGCAAGAACCTATGTCAAACAAAAGAAGGAGATAATAAGTCAACTATCTCCCAGGGTTGTTGAAATAGAATTTATATGTGTGTGTATATATATATATATATATATACACATTATATATAATATAAATATATATAAAAATATATATAGACATATAAAACAAATTTTATATGTGTATATACATATACAGACAAATTTCATATGTGTATATATTATATATACAATAATATATACATTTTATATGTGTATATATTATATACAATTTTTTGTTTATATACATATAACAAATTTTATATGTATATATACACATACAAATTTTATATGTGTATAAAAGTTATTTATATATTTATATGTGTATATACACACAAATTTTATACATGAAAATTATGTAAACTTTAATATATAACATCTATAAATATACACATACATATAAATTTATGTGTATATATTATATATACATGTTATATATATGTGTGTATGTATATATACATGTATAAAATTTGTTATATTAAAAATTGTATATAATATATACACATATCATATTGTATATAATATATATACACATATATAACATAAATTTTATATATACACATATATATAACATTAATTTTATGTTATATGTGTATATATTATATACAACTGTATATAATACACACACACACACACACACACACACACCGCACATATAAAATTTGTTATGCCTTATCTGGAATATACTATGTCTTCATAATAAATGTGGTAAAGACATCTCAATAAAACTTATCATCTGCCCATTAAGTACACTTCTCTATTTTAAGAAAAGCAGGCCCAACAGGATCTTTCCTACATAAGCTGCTCGGTACATGTGATGTACTATGTTAAGAAAACCCAGTTTTGCAAACCTGAACACATCTGATTGGTCTGAAGAATAATGCACAAGCAAAAGTCACCCATATATGAACTGGACACAAGGACAGTCAATCACTTTTGAAGCGGCTTGGCATAACTCTCTCAGTGAATAGTAAGAAACCATCTCAATCAAAATATTTTTTGCCAAGTAAGAATGCTAGATCAATAAAGGTAAAGTATATTACTCAGCTCAAGTTGCTGTTTCGAGTTATTATGAATTTTCCTTTTATATAAAGACCAGTATTTATCTGTGTTAGAAATTCCAAGGTCTGTGTTGGCAAGTGGCAAATTAGGTTATTTATTCTGCACATTTGCAATAAATATCTATCACTAAAGGTAATTTGTGATTTTATTTTCTGTGAAACCCAAAGGAATTTTACAGCTTAACTCATGTTTTCTCATTAAATAGCACCATTAGTAGTGGTAATAGCAGGAGAAGGAGGAGGAGGAAGAGGAAGAGAAGAGGAGGAGGAAGTGTAGGTATGTAACAAAAGCAATGAAGGTGACAAAAGAACCCAGTAAAGTAAAATTACGTATGGACACTCATTATGTCCAGGAACAATACATATGCTATTATTAATCTGCACAGATATCTTATGAGATAGGACTCATTTTTCAGATGAAGAAACTAAAGCTTATGTAATAAACAAACTATTCCTAAATTATACAGCTCAGAAGTGGAGACACGTGTTCTTTCTATGGTACCATGCAACATAAGACAAAAGTATTCCTCTACCTTTAGTTTTATATGAGGCTTAATTACTCTAAAACTGGTCTTTATCTTCATCCCTTGCTTTCAAGAGTATCATTCTGTTTCCTTAACATGGCCTTTATACTCATCACTTGCTTTCGAAGACTATCATCTTGTATTAAACTGCAGATCATTTGTGGTGAATCAAAGCTTAACAGATTACTCATTGCTAATTAAATAGCTGCTTCTGTCCACTGAAGCTCATACATTAAAGTATTTAATGTTTGTTTGGTAAACTGCTTAACTAAATGCTCTTTTGACTTTTATTGGTAATAAACATTAAGCATTTATGGCCTGTGAAAGCAGCTTCCCATCCAGCTTACGCTGTTACTATTTACAGTTTGTTAATAAAATACAATTAACGTCCTTCAAATCAATAGTTGTTTTTGTTCATCTCTTTAACTTTCATTGTATGGCACAAATAATAATTCAGTAAAATTTGAATGAACTATGTATTTACTAGTGGTTTTTCAATAAAGAGAATCCTTTGCTAAGCCCAGCATGCTTCAGGATTCAACAACAGGGCCTCAGACCAGACAGAGATCTAATTCCCTTTCTTCACTTCACACTCTCTTGACTGTACTGCGGTCTCACTTTGGTACATCGAGATTTCATCATTACTAACAAAATTTAAAAACTCTGACTTCCTTTTACAATGATTTGACTCCTTTTAATCCATTTTTTTTCATTTAACCTTTCTGAATACCAATTTCTTAAACTTTCATCTTAAGGGAGCGTTCCTGCTAAAGGAAAGAGTAAGGGAAAAACTTCAGAAATTATAAACAAGGTCCTGATATTTTTATGGGCTATTTTAAAATGTATTCATTTTTAAAAAATATTTTAATGTTCATTTAGGTTCTGTGGTACATGTGCAAATTTGTTATACCGGCAAACCTGTGACTTGAGGGTTTAGTGTAAAGATTAATCACTCAGGTATTAAACATAGTACTCAACATTTTTTTTTAACCTTTTCCTCTCTGTTTTTTTTTCTTAACCCCCATCCCTGAAGTAGGTCCCAGTGTCTGCTATTCCCCTGATTGTCTCCATGTGTTCTCATTATTTAGCTCCCACTTTAAGTGAGAAAATGTGGTACTTGGTTTTCTGCTCCTGCATTAGTTACTAAGGATAATGGCCTCTAGTTCTATCCCTGTTTCTGCAAAGGACTTAATCTCATTCTTTTTCAGGACCACAAACTATCATACAGTATGTATGTACCACATTTTATTTATCCAGTCACCCATTGCTGTGCATTTAGATTGATTCCATGTCTTTGCTATGGTGAATATGCTGCAATGAACATATGCTTGCAAGTGTATTTGGGAGAATGATTTATATTCCTTTGGGTATATAGCCAGTAGTTGGATTGCTTGATCAAATGGTAGTTCTGATTTTAGTTCTTTGAGAAATCACCACATTACTTTCCACAATGGTTGAACTAATTTACACTCCCACTAGCAGTGTATAAGCATTCCTTTTGTTCCACTATCTCACAAACATTCATTATTTCTTTGAGTTTTCATTAATATTCTGATGGGTATGAGATGATATCTAACTGTTGTTTTGATTTGCATTTCTCTAATTATTAGTGATATTGAGCATTTGTTCATATGTCTATTGGCTGCATGTATGTCTTCTTTTAAAAAGTGTTCCTGTTCTTTACCCACTTTTTAATGGCTTTGTATGTCTTTTGCTTGTACATTTGTTTAAGTTGCTTGTAGATTCTGGATATTAGACCTTTGTCAGATGTGTAGTTTCAAATATTTTTTCCCATTCCATAGGTTGCCCATTGACTCTTTTTATAGTATATTTTGTTGTGCAGAAGCTCTTTAGTTTAATTGGGCCCCATTTGTCTTGCTTTTGTTGCAATTGTATTAGTGTTTTCATTCTGAAATTTTTACTAGTTCCTATGTCCAAAATGCTATTTCCTAGGTTATCTTTCAGGGTTTTTATAGTTTTAGGTTTTACACCTAGGTCTTTAATCCATCTGGAGTTGATTTTTCTGTATGGTATAAGGAAAGGGTCCAGTTTCAGTCTTCTGCATATTGTGAGCCAGTTGTCACAGCACCATTTATGGAATGGAGAGTTCTTTCTCCATTGCTTGTTTTTGTTAACACTGTCAAATATAACATAATTGTAGGTGTGTGGCTTTATTTATTCCTGGGTTCCCCATTCTATTCCATTGGTCTATGTGTCTGTTTTTGGTACCAGTATCATGCTGTTTGGTTACTGCAGCCTTGTACAACAGTTTGAAGTCAGGCAATGTGAATCCTCCAGCTTTGCTCTTTTGCAAATAAGACAAGCTTTTCCAATGTGTGTTAGGATTTGCTTAGGAATACTTTGGCTATTTTGGGCTCTTTTTTGTTTTCATATGAATTTTAGAACACTTTTTTTCTCTTAGTTTTGTGAAGAATGTCATTGGTAGTTTGATAAGAATAGAATTGAATGGTTAATGAAATTAAGGTAGAAATCAAAAAGTTTTTTGAAACCAATGAAAACAAAGATATTCATACCAGAATATCTGGGACACAGCTAAGGCCATGTGAAGAGGAAAAATTATAGCAATAAACACGTTGAAAAGTTAGAAAAATCTTAAATTAGCACTGTAACATCACAACTAGAATTATGAGGGAACCACGAGGAAACAAAGTTATCAGAAGACAAGAAATAACAAAAATCAGAGCTGAACTAAAGGAGATAGAGACACAGAAAACCATACAAAAGACAAATGAATTCATGCAAAGTTTCTTATTAAAAAATAATAAAATAGATAAACCACTAGCTAGAATAATAAAGAAGAAAAAAGAGAATATCCAAATAAACACAATTAGAAATGACAAAGGGGACATTACCACTGACTTCACAGAAGTATGAAAATCATCATACACTACTATGAACACCTCTAAACAGAAACTAGAAAATCTAGAAGAAATGGATAAATTCATGGACACATACACCCTCCTAAGACTGAACCAGAAAGAGACTGAATCCCTGAACAGACCAATAATGTACTGAGCTCTGAAATTGAATCAGTAATAAATAGCCTACCAACTGAAGAAAAGCCCAGAACCAGATGAATTCACAGCCACTTCTACCAGATGTAAAAAGAGCTAAATCCAAGAGGCTGAGCATGCCCTCTTGAATAAGTCTGGAAGAATCATACCTATTTCATTTGTGAGCCAACTTAATTGAGTTTTTCAAAAATAAAGCATAACCCAAAAGAGAAACATTTAAATCCAAGTCTTGCAACTCTTTGTTGCCTTGATTCCACAATTCATTTTGATATTTCTACCTTTTGGTTCAAAACTCTAGATCCTCAAATGACTACTGAATATAATAAAAATGGGAAAATGAGACTAATTGCCAAAATGACTGATTAATCTATCTTTTAAGGTTAGCTGTGTCCCCAGGCACTCAATAGGCAGCAGTAACTAAGTATGTTCTGACTCTTCAAGGAAGCCACCTAAAACATGAACTACAGATGAAAGGAAAGCACAGTTCCTAATATGTCCGTAATATGGAACACTAGTGCTCAAAGAAAATGTCAAAAGAATTGTGAAAACCAAATGTCTTGTTCTATACAGTTAATTCAACACTTTTGAGTAGACAGACACAAATTTGAAAAGCTTGCTTTATCTGTGTTTATGTTACAAATCCCTGAAGAATAATTTATTTAACAGAAGTATTTTAGTCCAAATCTCACCTTTGACTTTTGGACAGAATTACTGTGGTTGCAAACATTGACTGATACTGAGAACGAATGATTTGTACTGATAACAGATATATCCTGGGAATACCAGCTACCTGTATGGGTACTTGTAAAGTGTCTGTGTCTGTCATTTTCTGTTATTAGATAGTCAAAATGAAGCAAAGGCATTCAAGTGTGGAAAATAAAAGTTGTATATTTTCTTGTTGAATACAATTTGGCTTTGTGAGAAGGGTTCCTTGCTTTGTGTTAGTCTTGACAAACTTTCTGTAGGCATCTGACATAAAACATAGGTGTAGTGGTATTTTGTTTATTTTGTTGCCTTAAATACACGTTAGAAACTAACACAAATTAATATATTCTATATTTGTCAATTTACATAATAAATAATTCTGAGGTAATAATTTATAGTTTACTGTAAATCAAAACTGAAAGGCAAATGTAAGCTAAGAAACAAAGCTTGTGGGTTTCTTAGTTTATTTTGTTTTGCTATCAAATGCTGAAGTAAGACTTCTTCCTCTTTGATCTTTATATTTTAGAACAGAAAATTCTATTTTCATTCTAACTATAAGAACACTATAATGTAAAATAATATATGTTTTAAACTGTATTTATATCACAACTTCAAATACAGTTGGATATTTATTATCTGTTACATCAGAAATTTCATTTAGAAGCCCTCATAGTGCCTCAGAAAGGCTGGTAGTTACATCCAAATAGCTAACTATATCTCATCTTTTCTTCTACTCTAAGATCTAGGAGATGGTTTTCCAATCAATTTAATGTGTATGTTATACTTTGAGGGTCTCCCATTTATTTGGTCTACTTCCTTGGTAAGTTGGTAAGTTGGTAAGTTACAAACTTGGTACGTTCAAGAGAACTGACCAAAAATTGGTCAGTTCTCTTGAACAGGATATGAGTGACCTTCCAACTGACGTATTCTCTTGTCCATACACATAGCTAAAAGTAATACTAAACATACTGTTAAGAAATGATGAAAAACACAGTTTAATACCAATATTTGAATACTAGTAAATTAAATTTTCTTCAATATTCTCTTCACTATTATCATACCTTTTTAATCTTATGATGTTATTCTATATAATATTTGGATTAATGTGCCACATCAACACTATCTCCCCCCTCCCCTGATTGGGAAGTCATTTCAGGATTAGGACCATTTAATTTTGTTTAACGGAGACAGGAGGAAGAGCAAGATGGCAGAATAAAAGGATTCACTGATCATTAACCCCTCAAAGATACCAAGTTAACAACTATCTACACAGAAAAAAAAAAAAAAAACCTTAAGAAGAAGCAAATATCAGAGCAGAAAGGAAAACTGAACCAAACTCAGCTAACATCTGCCCATGGATAGAGCACTGAAACCAGCATTACCCAGACAGGAATCATTGATCCTAGCAGTCCAAACCTGAGTGCCTGCAAACCTCACCAATGAGGACTACATTGTTCTCTGTCTCCAAGTAAACTTCAAAGGCAGTCTAGGCCATAAGGACTGCTAATCTTAGGTGAGTCATAGTGCTGAACTAGGCTCAGAGACCATGAACTGGTGGGGGGCATGTGACACACTGAGATAGTAGCTCGGGAAGCCAAGAGAGTGCTGGTACCCCTTCCCTAACCCCAGGCTACACAGCTGATCTCTCCAAAAGAGACTCTTTCCTTCTGCTTGAGGAGAGGAGAGGAGATGAGAGGAAGGAGTGGGGTAGACTTTGTCTTATATCTAGGATACCAGCCCATCTATGAGAAGATTGGGCTCAGTCAGAGGCATGAGGCCCTCATTCCAGTCCCTAGCCCCCAGAAAACAATTCTAGACATATCCTGTGACAGAGGGTCTCTACTGCCTTAAAGGGAAGTGCCCACTACTGGCAGCATTCATTACCTGCTAACTAAAGAGGCTTTAGGCCCTAAATAACCAGCAGCAATACCCAGTTACTACATCAAGAGCCTTGAGTGTGCCTTTGAGACTTGCTGGCTTCAGGTAAAACATGGCCACAGGGGAGTACAGCAGCAAGTAGTCTCTTGAGGTCACTGATTTCAGGACTTCACTCTTGGATGGCATTTCTAGACCTGTGCTGGGCCAGAGGGGATCCCACTGTCCTGAAGAGTGAGTCCCAGCCAGGCAACATTCACAACAAGCTGATTTAAAAGACTGTGGGCCTTAAAAGAACATCAGTGACGACCTGGCAGAATTCCTCATGGCTTGGGGTGGCAGTGGCTATGGGATGAGGCTCCTCTGCCTTTAAAAAGGGAGGAGCAGAGTGGGAATGATCGCATCTTGTGGATTGAGTGCCAGCTCAGCCACAGTACAATAGAGTGCCAGGTAGATTTCTAAGGTTTTTGACTCTAATTCCCTGACTCCCGGATGGCACCACTGGACCCACCTGGAACCTGGGGGACATTGCCAACATGAAGAGAAAGACACAGGCCTGTTTGGCTTTGCTCCCACTGATTATAGAGACCCAGAGCCTTGAGCAAACATGAGTAGTAGCCATGGAGTTTTTACGGCAGGCCTTGGGCAAGAACCAGCGCTGTGTGGGCTTCAGGTCTGACCCAGTGCGGTTATATTGGTGGTGGCTACAGGGGTTCCTGTGTCACTTAGTCCCCAGGTTTACATGCCTCAGAACACAGAGAGAGATTCTGTATGTTTGGAAGAATGAAAAGAAAGAGAAAAAAGAGTTCACCTGGTAACCCAGAAAACTGCTCCAGATCTTGTCCAAGATCATCACTGCAGTACCTCTACAAGTCTGCAAGAACCACAGCATTGCTGGACTTAGTTGCCCACTAAAGCAGATATAGCTTAGATCACAAGACTCAAGTCCCTTAAAATATAGAAAATACAGAATAATTTATTTAAATATAGAATAATTTATTTAACAGAAGTATTTTAGCCCAAATCTCACCCGTGACTGTTGGAAACAATTACAGTGGTTGCAAACATTGATTGATACTGAGAATCAATGATATGCTGCATGGGCAGAGCCCTCATAGAGAACCTCTGCTTAGGCAGTGCAGAAGGAAAATGTGGGCTTGGAGCCCCCACACAGTCCCCACTGGGGTACTGCCTTTTGGAACTGTGAGAGGAGGGCTACCATCCTCCAGACCCCAGAATGTTAGATCTACTGACAGTTTGCACCGTGCACCTGGAAAAGCTGCAGACAATCAATGCCAGTCTGTGAAAGCAGCTGGGAGGAGGGCTGTACCCTGCAAAGCCACAAAGCTGGAGTTGCACAAGGCCATGGGAGTCCACCTCTTGCATCAGCATGCCCTGGATGTGAGACATGGTGTCAAAGGAGATTGTTTTGGAACTTTAAAGTTTAATGACTGCCCTGTTGGATTTCAGACTTTCATGGGGCCTGTAGAGCCTTTGTTTTGGTGAATTTCTCCCATTTGGAATGGATGTATTTACCCAGTTCCTGTACCTCTGTTGTATCTAGAAAGTAACTAACTTGCTTTTGATTTTACAGACTCATAGGCAGAAGGAACTTGCTTTGTCTCAGATGAGACTTTGGACTTGGACTTTCGGGTTAATGCTGGAATGAGGACTTTGGGGGACTGTTGGAAGGGCTTAATTGTGTTTTGAAGTGTGAGGACAAGAGATTTGGGAATGACTAGGGGGAGCATTATATGGTTTGGCTCCATGTCCTCCCCCAAATCTCACCGTGAATTGTAATCCTCATAATCCCTACATGTCATGAGAGGGACTCTGTGAGAGGTAACTGAATCATGGGGTGATTCCCCCATGCTATTTTCATGATAGTGAGTGAATTCTCATGAGATCTGATAGTTTTATAAGTTCCTAGCATTGCCACTGCTGGAACACATTCTCCTGCTACCCTGTGAAGAAGTGACTTCCGCCATGATTGTAAGTTTCCTGAGGCCTCCTGAGCCATGTGGAACTGTGAATCAATTAAACCTCTTTTCTTTATAAATTACCCAGTCTTGTATATTTCTTCATAGTAGATCACCTGAGGTCAGGAGTTTGAGACAAGCCTGGCCAACACAGTAAAACTCCATCTCTACTAAAAACACAAAAAATTAGCCAGGCATGGTGGCACATGCCTGTAATCCCAGGTACTCAAGAGGCTGAGGTGGGAAAATTGCTAGAACTCAGGAGGTAAAAGTTGCAGTGAGCTGAGATTGCACCCCAGCACTTCAGCCTGGGTGACAGAG
>CAUYLG010039994.1:0-24341 GCA_963573385.1 Cacajao melanocephalus
TTTACAATCTTGGAGTTATTCAGATATGCAGGATGAAGAAATAAATTATATGTTGACACAGACATTGATTTGATAAATATATATATATATATATATATATATATATGTAGAGAGAGAGAAAGTTGTTTTTTATTGTGTCTAGCAAACTTTTAGAATATCCTATGAGAAACATATATGTTTAAGACTTTTTTAGCAACTATTAAGGTAGTATCAGGAACCTACAAGCTAAGGAATAAGAAAAATAAAATAGGAATTATAGTTGATCCAGAATTTCATGATAATACCTGTGAGAATAATTCAAATAAATGTCTGACTAGCCTAGCGTAGATGTTTACATTAAGGAAGAGAATCACCTATAACAATTAAGAAGAATATTATTTGCTAATGAGCCATTGCCAACTGGAAGCTAATAATGTAATAATACTAGATAGAAATTTTAAAAAATAAGTTATAAGCTTTTAATGCTAACCAGCAAGATATAAAATAATTTTTCTTTACTTCATAAATGTGTTATACTGTACAGAGAATTTACAGTTTTAAAAAGAATGATTGATATGTTGAATTTGAAAAAGTTCACATAATTTAGTAATATAACCTTCTTTTCTGTTATGATTTGAAGCATTTGCAGCTATAATGGCCTTTGAATCTCTGGGATAAAGGCTTTAGCCAAAGCCAGGAGTTGCCTATAAAGTTCCTTTTGACAGAAACTGGGATGGAATCCAGGCTCATTTCAGCAATATTTGTGGAAAGGAGGATTGAACTCAATATATTTGACCCAAAAGTGCATTTTTGGGGCTTGCACCATATTTATTAAAGCCTTGTGGCAGAACTAGAAGTTATTAAATGGGTGAGAGCTGGCTTATAAAGACACAGCTCTAAGCAGTCATAGTTCAATTCGACATATTTCTACTGATCACCTACCTGGAGCCATATCTTAGGCTAGGAATCCATGATTATAAAACAGAGGCAAATATTCTCCATGGATTCAGGCAATTCACAGTCTAATAGAGAAAGAAGGCATATATAAATAATTATAAAACATGGCACAGTATAATACATGGTTGTAAAAGAGTACCCAGTGCAACAAGGAGTCATAGATATTGAAAAGATCAGGACTGCATTGATGAGGGAAGTAACATTTGCATTAGGCGCTGATAAAATGGCCCATGATCAATGTGCGTTGAGGGGAAAGGAAGGATAGGACTCCAGCTAAGAAAGCAGTAAACACAGAATACACTGGAGGAACTGAAGTTAGCATTCCAAGAAGGAAAATTTTGGCTATTTTAACATACATATGTTTAGCAGAAAATATCAGAGTAAATTATTTGACACAAATTTAAAAATGATGCAAACTATTTAAAATTAATATGGTAATGTCACTGTTATTTATTCAATTGTAATTAGAAATATAAGTTGTCTATATGATGAGGAAGATCAGAGATTTGAAAATTAAATACAGAAGATTTGAAGTCACTGCTTCACTACTTACCAGTCATGAGACCCTGTGTATTGGTAACAAATTACCTCAATCTGTGGCCTAAAACAACACACATTTATTATCTGACAGTTCCAGAGGTCTGAAGTCCAAAGTAGACTTATCGGGACTGTATTTCATCTGGAGATGCTAGGGGAGAATCTATTTCTTTTTCATTTCCAGCTTTGGGAGACCGTCTACATTCTTTGGCTCATAGGCTGTTCCACTGTGTTCAAAGTCACCAGTGCAACATCTTCAAATCTTCCACCTCTCTGACTGTTTCTGTTGTCACAACTTCTCTGACACTGACCATTTTATAAAGACCTGTCTTATAAAGATCCATCTTACAAAGACCCATGTAATTACATTAGGCTTGCCCTGATAATTCATCATCATCTTCCTATCTCAAAAATTTTAATAGTATCTACAAAGCTACTTTTGCTGTGTAGAGTAATATATTTGCATTTTCTGGGGATTGGGATGTAGACATATTTGAAGGACCATTATTTAACATACCATACATGGACTTATCAATTTCCCAAAGCTTAACTTTTTCACTCATTTTAAAAATAACTATAATAGAAGATGGCTGAATAGGAACAGGTCCAGAGTGCAGTTCCCATCAAGAACAACGCAGAGGGTGAGTGCCCACTGCATTTCCAAACCAATTTTCACCGCCCACAGACCAGGAGATTCCTGGGCTGAAAAGCACCATGAGTTTTCAGCATGGCAGTTTCAGGGATCACATTAAGTTGAAAACTTTCTGCACAGAGAAGGGCATTATCAACAGTGAGAAGACAACAACAGAATGGGAGAAAATATTTGTGAACTATCCACCTGACAAGGGATTAATAACCAGAGTATGTAAGGAGCTCAAAAACCTCAATAAAGACAAAAAATTAATAATCTGATTTTTAAATGGGTAAAATATCTGAATAGATGTTTCTGAAAAGAATATGAATGACAAACAGGTATATAAAAAGGTACTTAAAATAATTGATTATCAGAAAAATGAAAATCAAAACTACAATAAGATGTCATCTCATCCCAGTTAAAATAACTTTTAACCAAAAGACTGGCAAGGATGTGGAGAAAGACAAACCCATGTACACTGTCGGTGGAATGTAATTTATATGTGTGTGTGTGTGTGTGTGTGTATTTTTTTTTGATGATCCACTTGAAGTCTTAATTACTCTGGTAGTAATCAAGCATTTACTTAAGCTTGTCACTTCATTTGCTGACATGAGTGCCAATCTTATGAGCAAATTATGTCATTGTTCTTCTTCAACCTCTGTTCTAGAAGTAACTGAGAGAAGGATGCAAAAATTTCCCACTGTAATTGTAGATTTATTTCTAGTGCTAGTTCCATGAATTTTCTTCACATATTTTGAGATTATGCTATTCTGTGCATTCACTATTTTTTTTTCTTAGCAAGCTGGAAATTTTACTATGACATTCTGGGTTGTTGCTTTATTTTGTTTATCCTGCTTGGTGTTTGTTAGACATCTTTAATCTGTGACTTAGTATCTTTCATTAATTTGGAAACTATATAACTATTCAATTTCTTCAAAAATGTCTATATTTCTTTCTCTTTTGCTTTTTCTTTGGAATTCCCATTCTGTATAGACTTTCTACTGTATTTTCTGTTTCTTGTTCTCTTTAAAACTTTTCCCTGGTATTTCTCTTTGTTTTATTCTGGTAATATTCCCACACGTATTTTAGTTTACTAATTTTTTCCTCAACTTTGGTAAATCTACTGTAAAGTACACCTATTAGATTTTCTGTGCTGTTTATTGCATTTTATGGTTCTGTGTTTTCTGTTTGTTTCACTTTTTTATAATTTAATATTTTTAGCTCACATTACCAATCTTATGGTTCATCTTCTTGAAAATGGTCAGGACCAGCTAAATATTGCGTCTGAAAACTCCACTTTCTGAATTCCATTTTCATTTGGTATTGTTTTGTGGACACTTCTGAATGAAGAAATAAAGAGATCCAAAATAATGACAAATAATCTAAATGACTTGAAGTTCTAAAAGAATGCCTTGAAGCTGAGAAACATTCCTAGAAGGAGCTTTCCTCTTCAGTTTACCTTAATAGCATAGCCTTTTGCACTCCCTTCCCAAAGAAAGATAGTTTATAATTCTTTTTTTGGTTATTATTATTATTATTATTGTGAACTCTGAATTCACCAAGTTCTCAAACACTTTTTCTGGAATTGAAAGACATTTTAGGGGGAAATTTAGCCCCCAATTCTAGGTTCGCATCACTGATTTTTTGCGTTCACTTAAAGTTTATTTCTGTTATTTCTCCCTGTCTTTTATTTCTCCAGTACCTTCAAGCACATTTATTAAGTGACAAATTTAAACTCTGTCATAAGAAATAATCCAGTTAAAGAATAGACATCTAACCAAAGAACATACACATATGACAAATAGGCATATGAAAATATGTTTAATGTCATATTTTGTTAGGGAATGGCACAGCAAGATACCACTACATTTCTATTAGAATGGCAAAAATCCAAAACACTGACAATACCAAGTGCTGGCCAGGTATGGAGCAACAGAAACTCCCATTTATTGCTGGTGAGAATGCAAAATGGTAGAGCCACTTTGGAAGACAGTTTGGCAGTTTCTTACAAAAGTAAACATAGTCTTACATATGATCCAGCAATTGCAATTATGTTCCTTTGTATTTATCCCCCAAAATTAAAAACTTATGTCCACACAAAAACTTACACATAAATGTTACAACATCTTTGTTCATAACTACTAAAATCTGGAAGCAGTTAACATGTCCTTCAGTAGGTAAATTGATAAATAAACTGTGGTACATCCAGACAATGGAATAGTATTCAGTGCTAAAAAACAAACAAACAAACAAAAAAACCAATGAGCTGTTGAGCCAGAAAGACATGGACAACCTTAAAGGCATAAATGTATATTACTGAGAGAAGACAATCTGAAAAGGCTTACATACTGTATGACTTCAATCACATGATATTCTGGAAAAGGCAAAATTATAGAAACAGTAAAAAAGATCAGTGGTTCTCAGGGTTTGAAGAGAGGGAAGGAGGAATTAATGGGTAGGACATAAAGGATTTTTAGGGCAGTGGAACTATTGTATGATACTAAAATGGTGGATACATATCATTAAATCCCTATTCAAACTCACAGAATGTACAACACTAGGAATTAACCTCAATGTAAACTGTGGACTTTGGGTAATAATGATGTATCAATGTAGGTTTACGGTTTGTAACAAATGTACTGCTGTGGCATGGGAGGTTAGTACTGAGGAGGTTGTGTATGTATAGGAACACAGGAATGTGGAAACTGTGCTTTCTACTCAATTTTACTGTGAACATAAAACTACTGTAAAAATAAATTTTATTAATTTATTCTTTCAACTTGTAACCATATGTGATAACTTGCATATCTTTTCTTGCCTCTTATACCATCTAGATATTTCCTGCAATTATGTCATCTATTTCTCATCAAATTGACCTTAGATTTAATGTTTTTTTTTCCTAATTACCCCAACCCTTATTCTGCTTATCCACTGAACAGCCAACTCTTAGACTTATATTCTCTCTACTTCATACTCAGTTTTAAACCTGATAACTACAGTAAGATGTATGTAAGGTGAGGGTTAGAGGCAACTGTTTTCTTCTATATCAGCTTCTTTAAAATTAGATATTCTAATATAATTTGATTAGGGAAGTATCTAAAGAATATTAGCAATTATTTGTGAATTTTGGAGCTTTTTCTGGTTGCTTAAACATCTGAAATCTAATATGCTTTCTTAAGGCAATTTTTATTTTCAATGTGCAGGGCATGTCTGAGAGTCTGTGAATTCGGGACAGGTTATAACTTGAAGTGGCAGGCATCATATTATGATTTAATATTTCAGGAATAAGTACTTGTTATTACTGTTGTTTTTAACTCACAACTCTAGTGAAACTTGTTAATGAGAAAGTTAATTGCTTTACTGGTTATATCCCTAGGGCCAGTGGTTGTTTTTACATTGTTGAGCCTGGTTGTTGTAAAAAGCAAGAGTAAGAAAACATTGCAAAGATATAAGTATCAGTTCCTTATATATTTTGAATATTAATCTCTTTTAGATATATGGTTTGCAAATGTTTTCTCCCACTCTGTAGATTGCCTTTTTATTCTGTTGATTGTTTCCTTTGCTGTTTGGAGCTTTTTAGTTTGATGCAGTTCTTTTTGTCTAATTTTGGCTTTGTTGCTTGTACCTTTGGTGTCATATCCAAGAAATCATTGCCAAAATTAATGTCAAGAGTAATTTACCTTATATTTTCTTCTAGGAGTTTTAGCTTTAGTTTTAGGTTTTTGGTTTAGGTCTTTAATCAATTTTGAATTTATTTTTGTGTATAGTGTGAGATTGGGGCCCAATTTTATTCTTGTGTACTTGGCTATCCAATTTTTCCAACACTATTTGTTGAAGAATCTGTTCCAACTCATGTCATTTCCCTAAACTATTTATTGGGTACCTTGACTACCTTGTTACAGATCAGTTGATCATATATGCACGAATTAGTTTCTGGGCTCTCTATTGGGAGCTCTTACAACTCAATAGCCAAAAAACAAATAACTGAATAAAAATGGTGAAAAGACCTTGTATTAGTCCATTCTCACACTGCTAAGAAAGACATACCTGAGACTGGGTAATTTATAAAGGAAAAGAGGTTTATTGGACTCACAGTTCCACATGGCTGGGAAGGCCTCACAATCATGGCAGAAGTTGAAGAAGGAGCAAAGTCATGTCTTACATGGCAGCAGGAAAGAGAGCATGTGCAGGAAAACTGTCCTTTATAATATATCAGATTTCATGAGACTTACTGTCATGAGAACAGCATGAGAAAAACCCACCCGCGTGATTCAGTTACCTGCCACTGAGTCCCTTCCAAGACATGTGGGGATTATGAGAGCTACAATTCAAGATGAGATTTGGGTGGGGACAAAGAAAAACCATATCAGACATGAATAGACATTTCTTTCAAGAAAGCATACTTATGGCAAACAAATACATGAAAAGATGGTTAACATCCCTAATTATCAGGTAAGTATAACTTAAAACCATAATGAAATATCAATTCATACCAGTTAGTATGTCTATTATCAAAAAATTAAAAGATAAGTGTTGGTGAGACTGTGGAGTAATCAGAACCCGTCTACCCCATCGGTAGGTATATTAGTCAGGGTTCTCTAGAGGGACAGAGCTAATAGGATAAATGTATATATAAAGGGAAGTTTATTAAGGAGTATTAACTCACATGATCACAAGATGAATTCCCACAATAGGCCGTCTGAAGCTGAGAAGCAAGGAACCCAGTCCAAGTCTCAAAACCTCAAAAATAGGGAAGACGATGGTGCAGCCTTTGGTCTGTGGTCCCAGGTCCAAGAGTCCCAAATCTGAAGAACTTATTTCCCCTGTATTATAGCCCTAAAATGTTTAAGAGAGTAGATTTCATATTAAGTGTTCTACACACGTACATACACCATCCCCCCACACCAAAAACAGTGAGACACAATAAAATTTTGGGAGACAGTAGATAGGTTTGTTATCTGAGTTGTTATGACAGTTTCATGGGTGTATGCATATATCCAAACTCATCAAACTGTATGTGTTAAGTTTGTGCCATTTTCAATATATCAATTATATATCAATAAAACGTTTAAAAAGATGTATATATAAGTGAAAAAACTATTTTAATTTGTATTGAACACCATGTTAACTTTAAATATTACATGATGAAAACGTGAAATATCAACTTGAGATGGCAAAAGATTGACAAATATATTTTATCATGACAGAAAAAATATTTCATAGGTTTAGGAAAGACCTATGAAGTTTTAGGAAATAAAATTAATTCTCACCTTTGAATCAATAGCTATCACATGGTAGTTTACTAGCAGGATAATTTTTTAAAACACAACTTATTTTTACCTGAAACTTTTTAAAGCCAATTGTTTTACAGGGATGTTTTAGAAATACTTCACCATTAAACATGATTATAATAATCAAAGTCATCAGCAGGAATCTGTTATTGCATTATGTGCTAGACACTCAACTAAGTGCAGAGAAACATCATTTTAAATGTTCTCCTGAAATAATTAGTTCAACTTACATAACATTTTGCCTTTCCCTGGCTCAAAATGAAATAAGCAAATAGAAATATGCATAATGGGATGATGTAAAACTCTTGGAATACAGTCAACAATTATCTCTGAGAGGTAAGTCAATATGGTCTATTCTCTAAATTAGCTCGAGGCAGATTAAAATTAGCAATGAAGATATTGCATATTTAGGTCTAAATTAATTGCTCAGTGATTTTTATGAAAAGGAAAAATACAGATTCAAATTGTGTATCAACTTAAGAAACGCTTGCTTACCAAATTGCAGGGAATTTCCTGCTAGGTACACCTAAATGGTCAGGAACTGTGTATATAATTCCCAAATGTAGGAAAAATCTACTGGTATAATGAGTAATAATATACCTACACAACTTTGGCATTTTTCCTTTACTTTCAGATGAATAATCTAAAGCTAGAGTAATAAAACATTATCAAGTTTACCTGAGAGAGGCAAAGGATGCACATTTCTTTTATAAAAATAATATAACTATGGATCACTCTAAAATTCAGCTATTGATATGAATGAACAACTAATATCTCTCTGATAGAATAGATTAATAGGGTGGGAAACCAAATCAAGGATAACTAAATTAAACAGAATGATCTGTTACACAGTTATTTTATTTTATTTACACAAATTAGTCCCCGAACTGCTGCATTTGGAAAATTGTTTTATTTATATGGGGAGGAAACCTTACAGACCAACCTACCTATTTCATTTAAATAAAATAAAAAGGCACATATTGTTTTTCCTGTATAAGGAAGGTCAATGGTCTTTCTTTTAAAAAATACTTGCCTATCATTTCTCTGAATTGGAGATGTCTTTATAATTGTTTTGCCTCAGAACACTCATTTTAGTAGTTATACGTATACTATACTTCTGTAATTGATAAATTGATTTTTAAGACATTGCAGCCTCTCTTTTTAAATTTTTAATTTTTTTTTTAGTTTTAATTTTTGTGGCTGCATAGTAGGCATATATGTTTATGAGTTACATGAGATAATTTTATATAAGCATACAATGCATAATATCACATCAGGGTACATAGGATAACCACTACCTCAAACATTTCTCTTTTGTGTTTAAAAAATCCAGTTATACTCTTTTAGTTATATTAAAATGTAGAATTAAATTATTTTTTACTATAGTCAGCCTTTTGTGCTAGCAAATACTTGGTTTTACTTATTTTTTCTACCTATTTTCTTGTACCCATTAACCATCCCCCCATCCCTCTGCTCCTCCTTTTCACTACCCTTCCCAGTCTCTTGTAACCATCCTTCTACTCTCTCCCCCATGAGTTCAATTGTTTGATTTTTTAGCTCCCACAGATAACTGAGAACATGCAATGTTTGTCTTTCTGAGCCTGGTTTATTTTGCTTACTACAATGACATCCAGTTCCATCTGTGCTGCTGCAAATGTGAGGATCTCATTCCTTTTCATGGCTGAAGAGTATTCCATTTTGTATATGTACCACATTTACTTTATTCAGTCATCTGTGTTATTTTGTTGTTGTGGTTTGGTTTTGTTTTTTTGAAACAGGGCCTCGCTCTGTCACCCAGGCTGAAGTGCAGTGGTAACGATGATGGCTCACGGCAGACTCAATCTCCTGGGTACAAGCAATCTGCTCACTTAGGCCTCCCAAAGTGCTAGGATTATAGGCATGAGCCACCGTGCCTGGCCATCCATTCATCTGTTTACGGACACTTAAGTTGTTTCCAAATCTTGGCTATTTTGAATAGTGCTGCAATAAATATGAGAGTGCAGACATCTCCTTGATAGACTAATTTCTTTACTTTTGTATGAATAGCTAGGAGTGGGATCGCTGGATTTATATGGTAGCTCTATTTTTAGTTTTTTGGGGGCTCTCCAAACTGTTCTCCATAGTGGTTGTACAAATTTACATTCTCACCAACAGTTTATGAACATTCCCTTTTCTCCACATCCTAGACAGCGTTTGTTATTTGCTGCCTTTTGGATAAAAGCCAATTTAACTGGGGTGAGGTATCTTATTTTAATTTGGTTTGCATTTCTCTAATGATGAGTGATGTTGAGCACCATATGATATATCTGTTTGCTATTTGCATGCCTTTTTTTGAGAAATGTCTATTCAGAATTTTCATCCATTTGCAAGTGAAATAATGTATTTTTTTTGTATTGAATTGTTCGAGCTCCTTATATATCTTGGTTGTCCCTTGTCAGGTGTATGGTTTGCAAATATTTTCTCCCATTCTATAGGTTGAGTCTTCACTTTGTTTATTGTACTCCTTGATGCATAGAAGCATTTTAGCTTGATGTGATCCAATCTGTCCATGTTTGCTTAGGTTGCCTGTGCTTGGAAGGTGCTGCTTGAGAAGTCTCTGCCTATGCCAATGTCCTGGTGAGGTTATTCAATGTTTCCTTTTAGTAGTTTGATAGTTTAAGGCTTTCAAGACTAATCCATTTTGATTTGATCTGTATATGGCAAGAGATAGGGGTCTAGTTTTGTTCCACATATGAATATCCACTTTTCGCAATGCCATTTATTAAAGAGACTGTTCTTTATCCAATGTATTTTCTTAGAACATTTGTAGCAAATGTTCACTGTAGATGTTTGTATTTATTCAGCGTTCTCTATTCTGTTCCGGTTGTCTATGTGTCTGTGTTTATGCCAGTACCATGCCACTTTGGTTACTATATCTCTGTAGTATAATTTGAAGTCAGTTAGTGTGATTTCTCCAGTTTTGTTCTTCTGCTTAGGAAAGATTTGACTATTATGGGCAAGGGATTGCATTTAATTTGTAGACTGCTTTGACTAGTATGGACATTTAAACAATATTGACTCTTCAAATTCATGAATCTGGAATAACTTTCCATTTTTCGGTGTCCTCTTCAGTTTCTTTCATTTTATAATTTTCATTATAGAGATCTTTCAATCCTTCAGTTAATTCACAGATACTTTATTTATAGCTATTGTAAATTAAATTATATATGTGTGTAAATATATATATGTGTATATGTGTGTGTGTGTGTATATATATATATATATATATTTTTTTTTTTTTTTTTTTTTTTTTTTCTGAGACAGAGTTTCACTCTTGTTGCCCAGGCTGGAGTGCAATGGCAGGATCTTGGCTCACTGCAATCTCTGCTTCCTGGGTCTGTAATATATTGCTTTTATTATGGGTTAAACATGTTCTTTCTATACCTAATTGTTTTTCAAGGCTGTTATCATGAAGAAATACTGAATTTTATCAAATAGATTTTCAGCATGAATTGAAATGATTCTTTGTTTTCTGTCCTTCATTCTGTTGATACACGTGTCACATTGATTGATTTGCATGTGTTGAACTATCCTTGTCTTCCTGAGATAAATTCCACTTGTTCATCATGATGGATCTTTTTAATGTGTTGTTGAATAAGAATTTCTACTACCATTGAGATTTTTGCATTAATATTCTTTATAGATAAGGCCTGTAGTTTACTTTATTTGATGCACCAGAGTCTGATTTTGGTATCAAGGTAATACTGGCCACATAAAATGAATTTGGAAGTATTCTCTACTCCTCTATTTTTTGTAATAGTTTGAGGAGGATTGGTATTAGTTTTTATTTAAATGTTTGGTAGAATTCAGCCATGAAACCATCAGGTTCCAGGATTTAGTGTGCTGGATGAGTTTTCATAACAGCTTTAATCTTGTTACTTGTTATTGGTCTATTCAGGTTTTTAATTTTTCACAGTACAATCTTGATAGGTGGTGTGTGTTTAAGAATTTGTCTACTTCTTCTACATTTTCCAATGTATTGCCATATAGTTGCTAATATTAGCCATTAATTATCATTTTGGATTTTGGTGGTATCAGCTGCAATGTCTCTTTTTCATCTTTGATTTTATTTGGCTCTTTTCTCTTTTTCTTAGTCTGGCTAAAATTTTGTACATTTTGTTTACCTTTTCAAAAAACTAACTTTTATTACCATTTTATATTTTTTATATTTTAATTTTATTTATTTCTGGTTTCATTTTTATTATTTCTTTTATACCACTAATTTTGGGTAGGTTTACTCTTTTTTTTCCTAGTACATTAAGATGTATGATTAGATTGTTTATTTAAAGTTTTTATTCCTTTTCCATGTTGACACTTATAGCTTTAAATGTCCCTCTTTTTTATTGAAAAAGGGATATTAAATCCCATAGGTTTTGTTATATTGCATTCCCATTTTAATTTGCTTGAAGATAATATTTAATGTCCTTATTAACTTCTTTATTAACTCAGTGGTCACTCAGGAGAGTATTGTTTAATTTCACTGTTTGTATAGTTTTCAAAGTTTATCTTCTTATTGTTTTCTAGTTTTATTCCATTGAGTCAGAAAAGATGTTCATATTCTTTCAAAGTTTGGAATAATTTAAGACTTGCTTTGTGACTAACATATGGTGTTTCCTTGAGAATGATTAATGTACTGAGGGGAAAAATATGGATTCTGCAGCCATTGGATGAAATAAATGTTTTGTAAATATTTGTTAGGGCCATTTGGTATATAGCGTATATGAAGTCCAAAGTTCATTTGTTGATTTTCTGTCTGGAAGATGTGTCTAATGTTGAAAGCGGGTGTTGAAGTCCCCAGCAATTATATCAGGACTTAGCTCTCTAATTAGCTCTAATCATACTTCCTTTGTATGTCAGAGTCCCTAGTGTTGGGTAACTATGTATTTACAATTGTTATATCCTCTTGCTGAATTGACTCCTTTATTATTATACAGTGACCACATTTGTCCCTTCTTATAGTTTGTGTCTTAAAATCTATTTTTTTTTCTGATGTAAATATAGACTCCTGCTCTTTTTTGGTTTTCATTGGCATGAAATATCTTTTAATATTCCTTTATTCTCAGTCTGTATCTTTATAGGTGAGGTTTGTTTCTTGTAAGCATCAGATTATTAGGTCCTGTTTCTTTTATTCTTTTAGTCAGTCTATGTGTTTTGATTGGGGTGTTCAGTTCAGTTACATTTAACATTATTATTACCGCTGCCATTTTGTTATTTATTTTCAGTTTGTGGTCTTCTCATCCTGTTTTCTTTTTCTCCTTGTTTTAGTGAAGGTAATTTTCTATGGTGGTATGATTTAATGATTTGCTCCTTATTTTTGTGTATGCACTGTAGATCTTTTGATGTGCAGTTACTATAAGGCATGCAAAAATATCTTACAACCCATTATTTTAATCTGATAACAGTTTGATACTGTTTTAATAAACTAACATTTGAAAAAGTAGTAAGAACTCAACAGCTTTCCGTTTTCTCTTTTTAACATTTTGTTGTTTATATCTTTTGTACTAACTATATCTTGAAAAATTGTAGCTGTTATTTTTGATTGGGTCATTATTTAGACTTTCTAATTAAGAAAGAGTAGTTTATACACCGCAGTTACAATGTTATAATATTCTATGCTTTTGTGTACTTACTTTTAACAATGAGTTTTGTATATTCAAATAATTTTTTTATTATTCACTAATATCTTTTTTTCTGGTTGAAGTACTCCCTTCAGTATTTCCAGAAGGACAGGACTAGTGTTGATGAAATTTCTAAGCTTTTGTTTGTTTGGGAAAGTCTATTCTTCTTTATATTTGAAGAATATTTTCACTAGACATACTATTCTATGATAAAAGTTGTTCCTCCAGCACTTTAAATTTATCATGCCACTCTCTCCTGGCCTGTAAAATTTCCACTGAAACACTTGTTGCTAGGTGTATTGGCAATTCATTCTACATTATTTGTTTCTTCTCTCTTGGTGCTTTTAGGGTTCTTTCTTTAGGCTTGACCTTTGGGAGTTTGATTATCAAGGGCCTTGAGCTAGGCTTCTTTGGGTTAAAATTGTTTGCTGTTCATATTAATATGTTTTCACACTGTTATGATGATACAACCTGAGACTGCTTAATTTATAAAGGAGGGGCTTAATTGATTCACAATTCCAAATGCCTGCCTCAAGAAACTTACAATTATGGCAGAAGTTGAAGAAGAACCAAGGCAGCAGGAAAGAGCACACATAGGAGAAACTGCCAATTTTAAATCATCAGATCTTGTGAGAACTCACCTGCTTTTGTGAGAACAGAATGGGAGAAACCTCCTCCCCCCACCATGATCCAAACACCTCCTACAAAGTCCTCCCTGACTCATGGGATTTACAATTTAAGAAGAGATTTGGGTGAGGACACAGAGCCAAACCATATCTTTCCATCGTGGGCCCCTCCCCAATATCATGGTTTTTTTTTTTCCCCCACATTTCAAAACCAATCATGCCTTCCCAGCAGTCCCACAGGGTCTTAACTTGTTCTAGCATTTACTTAAAAGTTCAAGTCCAAAGTATTATCTAAGACAAGGCAGGTCTCTTCCAACTATGAGCCTATAAAATAAAAAACAAGTTAGTTATTTCTAAGATACAATAGGATAGAGGCATTGGGTAAATGTTTTCATTCTAAATGGGAGAAATTGGCCAAAGCAAAGAGCCACAGGACCTATGCAAGTACAAAATGCAGTAGGGCACTCATTAAATCTTAAGACTCCAAAACAATCTCCTTGGACTCCATGTCTTACATTCAGGGCACACTAATGCAAGGGATAGGCTCCCACAGCCTTGGGCAGCTCTACCCCTGTGGCTGTGCAGGGTACACCTCCAGCTGCTGTTTTCATGGACTGGTATTCAGTGCCAGTTGCATGTTTCAGCTCCAGAATTCTGCTTGAATATTCTTTCAATCTCTGTTATATTTATCTGATATAGTTTTGGATTTCTTCTCTGTATTTTCTTGAATTTCTTTGCATTTCTTCAACATAGCTATTTTGAGTCTGAAAGGTCACATATCTCTGTTTCCCCAGGACGACCCCTTGTCCCTCATTTAATTCATGTGGTGAGGTCACGTTTTCTGGATGATCTTGATACTTTCAGGTGTTTGTTTCTGGGCATTGATGAGTTGTGTATCTATTGTACTCTTCACAGTCGGGGCTTATTTGTACCTGTGCTTTTTGGTAAGGCTTTTAAGATATTCAAAAGAAGTTGGGTATTGTGATCTCAGCTTTTTCTGCATTAGAGGGCACCCCAAGACCAGACTGTGATTCTTGATGGTCTTAAACAAGATCTGGGCGAATTCTCTACATTACTAGAAAGAGACTCTTGTTCTCTTTCCTTACTTTTTCCCAGAGTCTCTCTGTTTGTTCCGAGCCATCTGGAGCTTGGTGTAGAGTGGCACAAGACGCCTGAGTCCGCCTGCACTAGGACTGTACTGGGTCAGATCTGAGGCTAGTACAGCACTGGGTCTCACCCAAGATATGCTGTAATTACTCTCTGGCTACTACTTAATGTTTGGTCAAAGGCTTGTGGCTCTAAAACCAACAGGTTTCAAAGCCAGCCAGGGCTCTATCTTTCCCTTTAGGATGGTGAATTCCACCAGGCCCAAGTGGGTCCAGAGTTGCTTTCCAGAAGCCAGGGGCTAGGGGCTAGAGTCAAACACCTTAGACATCTACCTAGTGTTCCACTGTAATTGAGCTGAGCTGGCACTCAAACCACAAGATGCAATGTTTCTCACTCTTCCTTCCCCTTTCCTCACTCCATAAGCACTGCCACCACAAGCCCACAGCAAGTACTGCCAGACTACTGCTAATGTTTCCTTAAGGCCCAAGTGCTCTTCCATCAGCTTGTGGTGAATGCTGCAAGGCCTGGGGCTCAACCTTCAGAGCAGTGGGTTCCCCTCTGACCCAGGGAAGATCCAGAAATTCCATCCAAGAGCCAAGGCCTGTAGTCTGGTACCCCACGAGCCTGTGTTCTACCGTACTGTGGCCAAGCTGATACCTAAGGTGCAAGACAAACTCCTCTTTACTTTTCCCTTTTGTTTTCTCAATCAGAGGGAGCCTCTCCCCATAGCCACTATAGCTGTTCGTGTGCTGAGTCCCACCTGAAGCCAGCAAGTCTCAGAAACTTACCCATGGCACACAGCATACTACCTAGTTCTCCAGGGCACAAGAGCTCTTCAGTTAGCAAGTAACGCATCATGCCAAGCCCGTGTTCTTCCCTTGAAGCAATGGTTTCTTTCAGGCCCAAGGTGTGTTTAGAAATGTCACCTGGCAGGTAAGGCCTGGAATAGGGCCTCGCGACTCTGACTGGTGTCCTGTCCTGCTGTGGCTGAGCTGGCATCCAAAGATATCAGACAAAGTCTGTCTTACGCTTCCCTCTACCCTTTCCAAGAAGAAGGAGAGGGGTTATTTTTGGAGCCACAACTTGTGCAGCCTGGGGTTGGGGGAGGTATGGTGTCAGCACTCTTTTATGCACTATGGCTGTGTCTCAGTAGGTTGTGTGCTCCACAAGTCCTCTGGCTCTGAGGCCAGTTCAGCACTAAGATTTACCTAAGAGTTGCAGCTCTTGTGACCTAAAATGCCTATCAAATTTATGTAGGGCCCCAGAGCACTTTAGCTCATCTTGGCAATGCATTGCAGGAACTTAAGTTTCAGCTGCTGGGATGGGAGACTGCTCTCTAGCTAGGTGTGCTTTAAATGTTTCCTCCATGGGCAGGTGTCAGCTGAGTTTGTTCCAGTTTTGCTTTCTGCTCTTACAGGGCAGCACTGAGTTCAATGCAATGCCTTATGATTCAGTGCTCTCCCTCACTCTCTCTGCACCACACTGCCACTGCTGGGGGTGAAGGGAGAGTTGTGTCAGAGACTCAACACTGTTTTCCCTAACTCTTCAGTGCCTCTTTGAATAATATAAAGTTAAAAGCAGGTACTGCGAGTTCTCGCTTGATTTTTAGTTCTTATGAAGGTTCTTTTTTGGGGGTAGATGCTTGTTAAATTGATGTCCTTGTGTGGAATGATTGGTGGAGACTTCTATTCTGGCATCTTCCTCAGCCTCCTCTTTGAACATGTGATTAAGTAACCAATAAATACTCTTTTTAATACAAAGCTGGATAAAGGGAAGAACCATGCTTAACTGAGAGAACATTTTCTCAAGCATTAAAATGAATTTTCAAAAAATAAAATACATTCATCTCTTGTTATAATCTGTGTAAACAGGCATTAGTTTTACAAAGCAGTGGTGGAAATAAAGCAGAGACAGAGGGAGAAAGACAGTTGTATATAACTGATTATTAAAAACCAACACAAAATGGTTTTCTTTTTAGAAATATGCTAATTAATAGCCTTTTATTTTCAATCTAGATTTGTTTGCCTCTGGAAGGAGGACACTATAAAAGGCAAACCTCATGAATATTACAATATACAGAAGGTCTGGATAGTAAGGATTTGCCAACTGATAATGGTAATAATGCAGTGATGTGCTCAGAAATTGAAATCGCTGGAACTTGGGGCAGATTTAAAGACTATTGCTGAAAGTGGCACAACTGTAATAAAATCAAATGAAGGGGTTTATTACTCCTACAAATGGGGAAGAGATGCCTGTCTCTTCTCTTGTTATTTCTCCTATATCTTGATTATCCATTTGAAAGTTGGTGAGTAGAGTTGATAGAGTAAGGGTAGGAGTATGGGAATTATATTTGAAATAGAAAGAAATTCTCTGAGTATTCTAGAAATTTACGTGACATTTTCATGAGACCATTATCAATTGGATCCACAATAAAAATATATCAGGCACAATAATAAGAAGGAATGTTTTGTTTTATTTTGGCCTGTCCTTCATCACACAAGAGAAAAGTGATTGAAGAAAAACCTTATGTGTCATCATGCATCCCAAAATGAAAAGAAAGGGAATCTTGTTTTCCTTGTTTCTTCTTTTATGATTTAAATAGTTAATAAGCTACATATCAATATGGGCCACTGCTTGTAATAATGTTACAGTCAATATGAACTAAAGTACAGAAATGATCATTATAAATGTATATATTCATATATACTGTGTCTATGTATCTATATGTCATCTATCTGAATGTTATTTGGTTATACTTCTTACAGTCAATTAGTTCAATTATTTTGCCTTTAAATAAGATTAATGCATTGGAAAATTATGGCAAGACGTATTTTTAATTGAGATATAAGTTATAATCTTTTAAACTTTCAGTTCAATAAATTTAAATACATGTACAGTCCCACATAAAACTATCTCAAACTATATAAAATTGTATTACCCTGAAAATTTATCTACTTCCCTTCTGCAGTAAATTCCCCACCCTAACCTTACATGTGACCATTTTCATTTTCATTATTATAGATTTATTTGACTGTTGTAGAACTTTCTATCAAAAAACATACAGTATTTATATTTTTGTGTCTGTTTTCTATTGTTCAGCATGATATTTTGAGATTTATTCATAATGTTTTATGAGCAGGAAGTTGTTCCATTTTATTGCTGAGTATTACTGAGTAGTATATGAACTTATCATTGGAAATAACCTGAACAATACTTCCTTACAGAGTATTTTTCCCCTAATTTAACTTATCAGAAAATGAGGAGAACTGAGTTCTAGTCCAAATTTTATCATTCATCCATTTGCAAATTTGCTTGTGTCTCTTCATCAAGCTAGATCTCATCTTCATTTGTCTAATTAAAGAGTGGTTTTAGATAGTTGTGGAACCTATTTGAACTCAAATATTCTATTTCTAGTTTATGGTTGTCTATCAGTTAAATACTAATTTCATTAAGAACTATCTTTAGATTACTAGCAAATTCATTCATCTTATGTCAGTGAGGGGCATCTTCAACTCAGTTCTCAATTGCCATGGCAATAAAATTATGCCTTTTTCTCTTCCTTAGGTTAGCTTTTCTTTTCTTTTTTAACTTTATTTAAACTTCAGGGGTACATGTGCAGGTTTGTAATATAGGTAAACTCACGCCATGGGGGAGTTGCTGTACAGATTGTTTTGTCACCCAGGTATTCAGCCTTATACCCCTTAATTATTTTTTCTGATCTTTGCCCTCCTCCCACCCTCACCCTCCAGCGAGCCCTAGTGTCTATTGTTCCTCTCTTTGTGTCCACATATTCTCATTATTTAGCTCCTACTTGTGAGTGACAACATGTGGTATTTCATTTTCTATTTCTGCATTAGTTTGCTAAGGATAATTGTTTCTAGCTCCATCCATGTCCCTGCAAAGGACATGATCATTCCCTTTTATAGCTGCATAGTATTCCATGGTGTATATTTTCTTTATCCAGTCTATCATTGATAGGCGTTTAGGTTGACTCCACGCCTTTGCTTTTGTGAATAGTGCTGCAATGAACATATGAGTGCATGGGACTTTATGGCAGAATGATTTACATATTGGGGAGTATATACTCAGTAATGGGATTGATGGGTCAACAAGTAGTTCTATTTTTAGGTATTTGAAGACTCATCACACTGTTTTCCACAATGGTTGAACTAATCTACACACCGTCCAACAGTGTATAAGTGTTCCTTTTTCTCCATGACCTAAACAGCACCTGCTATTTTTTGACTTTTTAGTAATAACTACTCTGACTGGTGTGTGATAATATCTCATTGTGGTTTTAATTTGCATTTCTCTTAATGAATGATCAATGAAGTTGAGATTTTTTTCATATGCTTCTTGGCCATATGTATATCTTCTTTTGATAAGTGTCTGTTCAAGTCTTTTGCCCACTTTCTGATATTTTTTTCTTGTAAACCTGTGTATGTTCCTCATAGATGCCAGATATCAGATGTTTGTCAGATGCACAGTTTGTGAAATTTTTCTCTTATTCTGTAGGCTGTCTGTTCACTCTGTTGATAGTTTATTTGGATGTGCAGAAGCCCTTTACTTTAATTAGATTCCATTTGTGAATTTTTGCTTACAATTGCTTTTAGCAACTTTGTCATACAATCTTTAGTTTAATTGGATCCTATTTGTCAATTTTTGTTGCACTTGCTTTTGGCATCTTCATCATAAAATCTTTGCTTGTTCCTATGTCTGGAATAGTATTACCTTGGTTATCTTCCTGTATTTTTAGAGTTTCAGGTTTTAAGTCTTTAACCCATGCTGTGTTAATTTTTGTATGTGGTGTAAGGAAGGGGTTCATTTTCACAGTCTTCTCCATATGGCTAGCCAATTATCCCAGCACCATTTACTGTATAGAGAGTCCATTCCCCATTGCTTGTTTTGTGAGTTTTGTTGAAGATCAGATAGTTGTAGATATGCAGACTTATTTCTAAGCTCCCTATTCTATTCCGTTAGTCTATGTATCCATTTTTGTATCAGTATCACGCTATTTTGGTTACTTTAGCACTGTAGTATAGTTTAAAGTTGTGTAGCATGATGTCTTCAGCTTTGTTCTTTTTGCTTAGGATTGCTTTTAAGAATTCCTTCAAAGGAAGATACGATTTGAATCTGAGAATTACTCCTATTTATCTCTCGCTAATTGTTGTATTATTTTTAGTTTTTGCTAAACCAAACGTTGGTTAATTTGAAATATACCTTATTAATGTCTGTCAAGATTCTTAACATTGTTTAAAGATGCATTTACACTGTTACTTTTTTTTTTTTAAAGACAGAGTCTCACTATGTCACCAAGGTTGGAATGCAGGGGTATCACTCAGCTCACTGCAGCCATTGCCTCCTAGATTCAAGTGAGGCTCATGCCTCAGCCTCCCACGTAGCTGGGATTACAAGCACGCACCACCACACCCAACTAATTTTTGTATATTTTTAGTATAGAAAGGGTTTTGCCACGTTGGCCAGGCTGGTCTCAAACTGTTGGCCTCAAATGATCCTCCCACTTTGGCCTCCCAAATTGCTGGGATTATAGGCATGAGCCACCACTCCCAGCCCACATTGATACCTTATCCATAACCTTTTTCTATTCACTCAATTTAGGAGTGAATGAACCTCTCTAACCTTTGAAATCAGATTGCATTTTGTATTGTTCTTAGGTTTTTAAAATCATTCATTATTTATTCAAGCACTACTGCATGTCTCAAGCAGTAAGGGATATAATAATGAGAAAAAAAGTCTCAAACATTATATGCTTATATCCCAGCATTTCACCATGAAGCAATTATTCTGAATTATAAACAAGTTCTCTGAAAAAAATTGCTGATGCTGTTATGCAGCCACAAAAAGCAGATCTGACCTAATCTTGGGTGTGTCGGGAGGAGATCCTATGAGTACATGATGTTGAAATCGAAGTCTGAGAATGAGTTAATGCTCTGAAGTGCTGTGTATGCATATTGGGTGAATGTGTATTAGTCTGTAAGTATGCGTATTTGTGTGTGCATATGTGTTTGTATCATGAGTGATGGTGATAGGGGATATAAACAGAGTGAATTAATTTCTTGGCATAGTTACCTGCCTTACACGTCAACATCATACAGTTTAGAAACTAACTAAATTTTGAAAAGCAAGGGAAAGAAACTGTGGGAAGATTACACAGTAAGTGGCAAGTACAAGATCCTGTAGAATATTATAGACATGTTTAGTGTTTTAGCTTTAACCCTATGAACTATTTATAGAGTTTTAAACGGAGATGAAAATTGATCAAATATTTAGAGTTAGAAGAGAATTTTGGACCGAATGTGCAAGGTAGAAATCTTTAGTTGACACATGAGGAAGGAAACTGTGTGTGTTGATGAGATGCCTGAGCAGAGTGTTGGAAATAAGAGGTATCAGTTCTGACTTCAGAATTTCTTAAAGTAACCATTTCCACATTTCAATGTGTTATAGATATTTATAGAAATATCTCATTACCTCCTCTTAAGTTATAAGACTTTGTGACTGAATTAACATAACAAGGCTAATGGGGATTAACTTCTAGGTTTTATCTGAACAACAAAAAAACTCTATTTCTGCCGAGGTTGAATGAAGGTAGGATGATAAATATCTAAAACTATGTTCCAGGTTGCATTACCTGAAAAATAGACTTTGAGCAGAAATTTGTGCTTAGGAAGTTTACTGGGAAGTACTCAAAATCACCAATTAAAAGGGGGAAAAATAGGAATCAGGCAGAGGGAGGATTGGGCTCGGATAAGTAACACAACCCTCAATTGATCCTCCAAAGCTCTGGAACTTGGTGGCTCCACAGAAATCACCACAGGAAGGGAAGGAAGGCAGGGATTTTCTTGGATACAGGCTGTCCCCAGGGAAAGAATTTGTCCTTGGGAAGGTGGATCTTCTCAGTTGAGCACAATTCCTAGAAAGAGACACAGTTGCCAAGATCAAGGGGAGCAATAATATTTCAAGCCTAAAAGGATAATCTAATGCCACAGGTTAGTAAGCTTGTCTAGCTAAATATCACTGAAAAATGTATGGCAGAGAGATTAAAAAGTGGCAGTAGACAAGGTTTTTGGGGCTCTGAATCCAGTTACTCCTGAATTATTACCTCCTGTGTTTTCATATTATCAATTATAAAGATCTCCCACCTGCTTCTTTCATTGTGACTTCTTTTCAATGAGTTTTGCTGTCAGCAATTAATACACTGTTTTATTATTATTATACTTTAAATTCTGGGGTACATGTGCAGAATGTGCAGGTTTGTTACATAGGTATACATGTGCCATGGTGGTTTGCTGCATCCATCACCCCGTCATCTACATTAGGTATTTCTCCTAATGCTATCCCTCCCTTACCCCCCACCCCTCTACAATCCCCCCCGGCAGCCCCCAGCCCTTGACAGGCCCTGGCGTGAGATGTTCACCTCCCTGTGTCCATGTGTTCTCATTGTTCAACTCCTACTTATAAGTGGGAACATGCAGTGTTTGGTTTTCTGTTCTTGTGTCAGTTTGCTGAGAATGACTATTCTAGGGTTATAGAAGAAAACCAAATTGAGGAAGAGGAATATCAGAAAGCTTGCCTTCTGTAATCTTCTGAGAAAGAAATAAGAAATTATAAGGATAATGGCTACAACAAGGTTGTAAAACTGAAGACTGTCTTTCACAACAGTCTTTCAGACTCTCATTAGGTGAGCATTGTTAGATCTCTTACTCTTAGTGAGGGAATTAGGATGGACAATAACCTCTCTGAGAATCAGATGAATTTAGGATGAGGCTTTGATGTGACTTTAATGGCAAAATTTTCCCATGTGTGTACTAAACAATGCTGCTTTTTCAGGGCTGAAAAAAAAATGCTCAAATGATTTAGACATCCAAGCATTTCTTTAAAAAAATGTTTCTTTAAAGATAATGCATCTCAGAAAAAAGGATGGGAACTCAATATTTAGAACCCTGTCTCCACTCTGTGCCATGCTTTGTTAGCAAAGTGAGTTTAGATCTTAGCGTAGTTATTTTTAATTGCGAGTACATGGGCAAATATGCTATTTTCTCTACTATGCCTTTGAAAAAACACAATTAAAGTAAAAATATGGTCTCATTGCCAGAAGTCAATGTAAAGAAGTAAATTTCCATTGTAAATGTTCCTCAGTGTTGCTTGGCAAAAGCATTATGTAAAGCCTAATTCTTACTTCATAGGTAATATTTCAGTTCAATTATTTTCCGATCCAATTGATATTACCTATTTCAGAAAGCTATTAAAACAAAAAAAGATAGAAAAATTTGGGACCTGGATAAATAAGTAGATTATTGTCAAGAAGTATCCTTTACATTATTATTCACAGCATTATTTACACTTAGGCTGCTGATCAGTAGTGACCCTCACTTTGATGTGATGCAAATGTCATTGGTATTGAAGAGAAGAAAAAAACAGCTAAATATATTAAAGGGAACTGTATAGATGGTGCTACTTCAGCATGCTCAGATCTGAAGTGCTATCACGTTGCAACTAAGTAGTGTACCTAATTTTGAATTTAGTTAATCAATATAGGTTACTGTCCTAGGCATGACTTTGGGGTACAGTTGGGGATCTGCATGTTGTAAAGGTGAAGTTTAAGTTTGCTTTCCTATCCAGATAATGTAGCTAGATAAATATCTGGTTTAAAAAAAAAATAGAAAGAGAAAAGAACAAAAAGGGGTAGATCAACAAAAGAACAGTTACACAGCAGTTACTGTGGGAAAGAAACTGAGCTAAGGGCTTTAGAAATAAAGAGCAATAATTTAACTAATTTCATGCTTATAACAATTCTATGAAGTGAGTGTCATTACTATCACCAAATGAAAATCAGGTATTTGCGGCTCAGAGAGGCTTATGTACCAGGAAGAGCCAGAGATGGACCCAATACGATCTGTATTGAACTCCACACAGAGTTTAGGATTCTAACCACTAAATTTTTTTTTTTTAGAAAGAAAAACAGAGAAAAGAAGAAAGAAAGAGTGAAAGAAAGAAAGAAAAAAGAATGAAAGAGAGAAAGAGCAAGAGAAAGAGGGAGAGAGAACGGGATTCTTGTTCTATTGCCCAGGCTAGAATGCAGTCTAAAAATGGGTATTAAAAACATCTATTATGCCAATAATTGTGCTTAACAATGGAGACAGGAAGGAATAAGAGATGAAAATAACAAGCAAGCAGCCAACCAGTATTTTATTTAAACCTGTGAAATGCTATGCAATTGCTGAGGAGTGATTTACTTCCAATTATGTGGTCACTTTTAAAATAGGTATAATATGATACTGGGAAAAATGTATGTTTTGTGTATTTGGGGTGGAGAGTTCTGTAAATATTTGTTAAGTTTCCTTGTTCCAGGTCTGAGTTCAAGTCCTGGATATCCTTGTTAATTTTCTATCTCATTGATCTGTCTAATACTGACAGTATAATGTTAAAGTCTCCCACTATTACTGTGTATGAGTCTAAGTCTCTTTGTAAGTCATTAAGAACCTGCCTTATGTATCTGGGTGTTCCTGTATTGGGTGCGTATATATTTAGGATC